>PVKU01005530.1:92815-121835 GCA_004027475.1 Anoura caudifer | reverse complement strand
CCCCACCCACCCACCCACCCATACACCATCCACCCATCCACCATCCATCCACCCACCCATCCAACTAACCACCCACCCATACACCATCCACCCATCCACCCACCATGCATCCATCCACCACCCATCCACCCACTATCCACCATCCATCCACTATCCATTCATCGTCCATCCATTTACCATCCATCCATCCATCCATCCATCCACCATCTACCATGCATCCATCCATCCATTCACCATCCATCCATCCACCCACCCACCCATCCATCTACCCACACATCCAACTAACCACCCACCAACCCATCCACCACCCATCCATCCACCCACCATCCATCCATCCATCCATCCACCACCCATCCATCCACCATCCACCATCCATCCACCCATCCATTCACCATCCATACATTTACCATCCATCCACCATCCACCGTGCATCCATCCATCCATTCACCACCCATCCATCCACCCACACATCCAACTAACCACCCACCCGCCCACCCACCATCCACCCATCCATCCATCCATGCATCCACCATCTACTTATCCATCCACCTACCCACCATCCATCCATCCACCCACCACCCACCCACCCATTATATTGTGTGTTGGCTGTTTCCCGTGGCCATCCTAGACACCGAGGACACAGCAGGAAAGACAGGACATAAAGCCCTGCACACTCAGGCTGTGGTACACGGAGGCCTCGGAAAGTCCTGGGGTTCTTGCCGACGAGCTTTCCCTCCACCCTCCTGCCCTGAGGAATTGCTGGGAGATGGGGCTCAGCCAGCTCTGCCCGGATGAAGGCGCCAGCCTTCAAGCTGGAACAGGCGAGGTTTCCGCTCGCTAAGGCCGAGTGAGCTTAGCTTCGACTGCTGGGAGAAGTCTGGAAAGACTCAGGAAAGGCAAGGCTGCGGGAAGGGCTGGCGCGTGCCCCCGAAGAACTCCAGCCTCTGTGACCGTCGGCAGTGTGAAGGGCCAGCCCCTGCAGAGACACCTCGTATCTGGGGACAGGATGGGCACCCCACGATGGTGTCATACCAATAGGCAGAGAGGCCCGGGACCATTCGGAAAACTGGGCTCCGAAAATCCCCGTCACCACTTGTTTTAAAACTTTTAATTTTTGATGTACCCTGATCCTCGATTGATGAGAAACGCGTTTGGTGAACAGCGGGGGCACACGGCTGTTCCTGACGTCTCAAAGCTACACGAACAGGCACAGACACGGGAAGGTTCCTGTGGTCAGTGGACCAGAGCCAGTTCATCCGGGGACGCCGTCAAACGAGCAAGGATTCAAACCAGCGACAGCAGCAGCCTGTGGATGTCCATTGCTGTGGCCACAGTGTGCGTGGGTGGGCTGTTGCCAGAGGGAGCTTGTGTGTCCGCGTGGGGGTCGGGGGGGGGCGGCCACACAGAAGCCTCCAAGATAATGATGGGGGGGGGTCAGAATCGCTCATTCTTTCTGGAAGGCGCTTTGGAAATGTAAACGGGTGAAAAAAAGGTTTGTACCCTCTGACCCAGAGATTATGCTCCTAGGAATCTAAGCCAGAGAAACGGAGACGCTCGCCATGGTTGATGGGTTCATTGGTGTTTCTGCCCTGTCTTGCTCCGGAGGGGATGGAAGGCGGCCTGCAGGGACAGGCAGGTGTCTCACGGCAAGGCGCCCCCGCAGCCAGGGCCTGCTTGCCCGGGAAGGCAGTCTTGCAGTGCAGGGTGTCTTCCGGTATGGATGAGATGCTTCGGTTTGGGGCACCCCCTTTTTTGAGCTCAGTTGTGTAATTGGGGCAGAAAATACAGAATGATGTTCACTGTGGCTTACCCTAAATGAAGGCGGTTCTTGTCCTTGTTTTGACGCAGGCGTGGGCTGGGCAGGACCCGCTGACCGGTCTTCCCGGACCCGAAGGAAGGGCTCCGCACTGAGTTTTCTGTTGTAACTACTGGGGGCGTGTCCCTCCGGGTGCAGCCCACATGGCCCCTGTGGCAAGGCCCTGCCTTCCGGGTTTGTCAGGGAGATCACCCCACCATCTGGTCACCTTCCAGCCTCTCTGTCCACCGCAGGCCGAGCTGCTGCCCTCCCGGCCCCCCTCCCCTGGGCTCCTGTGTCTCTGAGACCCACCCCCCTGCCCCCCACTCTCCTGGTTGGTTCCCTCAACCTCCAGGGGCTGTCGTAAGCCAGTTACCTGGTCACATGTCTGTGAGGTGACAAGGTGGCTTACATCTTGAGAGAAGAGCACCCTACTGGGGGGCTGGGGGCGGGTCTGCACCGGTCAGAGGGTGCCACACACCCCTGCACCCTCAGGGGAGAGGGCTCAAGGCCGGGGAGGGACTCAAGTAGAAACGGTATCGATGTCCGTTCGCCAGTGATTGGCGGGTGTGGGCGGCGGCGAGCACCTCGCGGAGAGGGGAGAGAGGGGCTGTGCCAGCAGCTGACCTGCCTGGTCAGACGTGCGCCGGCCGCCGAACCCCTTGCCCCTCAAAGCCTGTTCCCTCCTCAGGAGGGAAGGGAGACCCGGCTGCCTGGCGGGCCGCCCTGGCTGCTGCGTAAGGAAAAGGGCGTAGAGCCGTGGGCTCTCCTCCCCAGTCGGTCCCCGCTGTCGTGTGCCGGATGGATTAGGTGGTAGGGGGACTCTCCAGGCTGGCTTTGAAGGCGGCGGGCAGGAGCAGACCCGGGAGACAGAGGTGAAGGTAAAATTTGAAAGTCACTTCCATTTTGCTCTGAGCATAAACAGAGTTGGTGACGAGCCAGCCTAAACCCCAGTTTAAAAGTTAAATGTGGCCTTTCTTATGTAAAGCAACACATTGCAGCTTGAGACCGAGCCAGAGGAGGCGTCACCTCACCAGAGGAGGCGTCACCTCACGGGCACTTCGAGGAGTGACTGGAGGCAGCGGAGGGGCCGCTCGGGCCGCGTGCCCAGCGCAGCGCGCCCCCGCCCTCTGCAGCCTGTGAGATGGGACAGGGACGCGGACGGACTCTTCCCTGCCCAGCGATGCGTTCACTGCGGTGGTATTTCCTGGACAGCTGAGGCTGCTTAACTACGTAACTGCAGTGGGGAGATGAAGGAAACAGATTTTCCAATAGAATATTTTAACACACGGTGGGTCGAAAAAGGGCCCCGCACCGTTCTGTCCCGTAGAGAGCGACTGGATGATGAGAAGGGGCGGTTCAGTAGGTCCCTCACGGTCCCCGCATGGAGACCGGAGGGCAGGGCGGTTTGCACGATGGCAGGCCGTGTGCAGAGGTCCTGGTGTGGGGTTCGTGGAGGGGAAGTGGTCTCAGGACAGGGACACGTTTAAAGTGACAGCAACTGGATAGTGGTGGTCGGCAGTCCCCCTGCCAGCGCCGACATGCTCGAATCCTATCCCACGGCGCTTCTTGGAGCCCCCGCTCCTGTGCCCATGTGACAGTTCCTGACGATCATTTCCCCCGGAGAGTGTGTCTGGCGGGTCTCTGCTGTCTTCATGGAGGCGAAGGGGCTCAGGCACGTGGGAACGAACACACCCAGCCTGCGCCTCCGAATCTCTCAGTTGCGTCTCCTGGACGGAGCGGGGCCCCTTTAAACACGTCTGAGGCGTAGGCAGTGCGAGTTCAGTCCCAGCGTGTGGTGGCTTTGTCCCCAGGATTTGCATGCGCAGAGGACTCGCAGACTTGGAGATAAAACGGCTCTCAGATTGAATCCTGTGATTCCAGACAAAGCCCCTTCATGAATAAACAGCGTTAATTACTATGACCCGAGTGATTCCCCGTTTTTCCCCCCTTGAACTGTGTGGTGACAGAGACAATTGTCACTCCATACAAGGTCAGCATGGACTCGAAAGAGGTGGCACTTTGTAGACGTATTTATGCTGCGTGGGAGAACGTGGGTCATTGCGGCGGGCAGGAGCGGGAAGGTAAAGGGTCGCCGCCACCTTCCTTTCCGCCCCTTCCAGCACTTTCTTCCCTGGGAGGTCACGCTTGGCTGTCTTGTGTCAGGTGTGTGTTAATGAACTGAGTGGGTGGCAACCCCATAGGTGTGAAAGCGGGAAGGAGGTGTGGGGACTTCGTTTCTGGGTCATATCCATTCGGAATGCCGCCCAGGGCCCTCCCTCTGAGCGGCCCAGGCTCCCGCCCTTGGTGGCATCAGGCCTCAGGGCCCTGTTACAGTTCCCTTCCCTTCCCTTCCGTGGGTGTTGCACCCCTCTCCCCCTCCCCCAGGCACTGGAGTGGAGGTGGCTGAGGCGGCAGAGCAGGGCTGAGCGCGCTTCTCTGACCCACAAGTAACAACTCCGCGTCCCTGAGGCCAGGCTGGGTGCAGGTTGGGCCCAAGGCCCATGAGCAAGCAGGTGGCTGGCTCCCTTGTCACCTCAGGAGTCACCTTGGAGCTGGACCCTCCCTGTGTGGGGCAGTTATCTGCGCCGTATCCTGTACTCTGTATTTTAATGCATTCAAACACTGTGATTTATTCATGCTTGACTTTGATTTCCAGCTGCCCCCCCGCCCCCAGCCGTCCTCAGGGAGGCTCTGTCTGAGATGCCGGGGCGGGGGGGGGCTCGGATCTCCGTTGGAATAAGAGCCTGGGTTTTGATCTGGAGGTTTGTAGGAGGGGGAGGGGCAAGGCAGAGCCAGGCGCATCTTTGGTATTTCTTTCCCACGGGGCACGAGAGGGCTGGAGGGCTGAGCCGTCCTCTGCCCCAGGGCCATGGCCTGTCCCCACTGTCCTGTACCTGGGCGCTGTGGAAACATGTTCAGGCTGGGAGAAGACGCACCGTTTTTGCCGGGTGCACCTGATGCACGTGTTTCACGGGCCCCTTAAAGGAAGAGGGTAGGAGAGGAGAAGATGTCCCGCCGCAGGTCTGCACCCCGGGAACGGCCCCCGGGAGACACAGCCATTCTGCACCGTGCAGCTCGGGGCTGGGGCCTGGGGCGCAACTGCCGGAATGTGGGCGTGAGGCGAGGTTCTCCCCTGGCTTCCTCCTGGGGGACCTCAAGCCTGAGGGCCAGGGCTCTGCTCCCTCCAGTGGGAGGGGCCCAGCTTCGCCCTCAGACCGGGGAGCTCTGCTCTCAGCTCTCAGGCCACCTTTGTCCCCTGCTAGTGACCGTCCCTCCATTGGGGTGCCAGGGACACCAGGAGCCCAGCTGTGCGTTGCTGGGCCTGGTTGGTGTGACGTGGGGGTGGCCTTGAGTGTCCACCGCGAACAGTGCCTTTTGTAAATCCACATGTGACTGTCACAGGCTGGCCACGCCCCTTCCTTTACGGGTGGTGGTTCTTGTTACTGGCTACTCTGATGGCGGCTGTTGTGAGCCCCCTGGTGCCCTCCCAGAATTCTTCTGTGGGGTCCTAGCCCGCCTGCCTTGGAGCGTGGCTGTCCTTGGAGACGGGGCTTTAAGAAGGAGGTCACTGGGTGAAAACGAGGTCACCCGATGGACCCCAGTCTGTATGACTGGAGTCCTTGTGAGAGGAGCAGGTGGGGACACAGACAGGCCCAGAGGGCGACCCTGTGAGGACACACAAGCGCATCTGCACGCCACGCGGAGAGGCCTCGGGGGAGCCCGCATCTGCCCACACCTCAGCCTCAGACTCTGAACCCCCAGAACTGTGAGAAAATGAGTTCCTGTGGTTGGAATCCTTCGCCTGAGGGCGGCCCCAGCTGGGCTTTGGACATCATTCCGAACCTGACAGTGTTTGTCCTGATGGTCAAGGTCAGGAAAACTGTGGTAGCCAGTTACACATTAATGGCAGTTTCCCCCTTACACCTGTCTTGACCCCCTTCGCCAGGTGTTTCTGCGTGTTTGTGAGCACCTCCTTTTTCCATTAGCGGATGCTGCTAGAAATGGGGTTTTCCTTAGAAATTATGCTGCCGATGTTGCCCTTGGGGGGCCTGAGTTCCGAGCCTGCGGGAGTCTGGGTGTCTTCTAACAAACGCCCCGTGTCCCCAGTACTCAGGCCTGGGTACTGATCGGTTGAATCCAGAAGCTGTCTGATGGCTGTGTGAGTGAGTGTTTCTTCTTTATGATGACCGACTTCTCTGCAGCCTTCCAGGGTCAAAGTCAAGGTCTGGGGTGGAGGCAGGGTGAGGGGACACTGGGAGCCCACTGGGTGGGGCAGGGCAGGGAGAGGCAGGTGAGGGCTCCCAGGAGGTGGGCTCCCAGGAGGTGGCGGGTGTACAGTTAGACTGGGCAATGGGCGTGGCCACGTGGGGCCACTTGGTGGTGGGGGAGGGCTGCCCTGGAGCTCCCGGAGGAGGCAGAAGCCAGCCTGCAGCCTGTGCAGGGAGGGGGGGGTGCGGAGGGAAGAAGAGAGGAGGGAGGGGAGGGCAGGAGACCAGGGTCTGCACAGCCTTTCCAGGAACTCTGGAAGGAAAGTGGACTCTTGTGGGTGGGTTTGGGGGTAATGTTAACCTCAGGGCTGGTGCGTTGGCCCCGGAGATTCGGATGAAATGGGAGCCTCTTTCACCCCCCTCGGCCTTGAACCTTCAGCGCCCCACTCCTTGGAATCTTGGTGAGGAGTGCCTGTGTGTTCGAGCACCATTTCTGCCTACCTGCTCCCCAAGTCCTTACCCTTCGCTTCCAACTTTCCCTCCCCCTCCTGGCACTGGCTGAGAAGCTGGAAGAACTCTGGCTTTCTTTTGCAAAGTCTTTTCATTGCCTTGCCCCACCCCCCACTGTCACCCCTGCCTCCCTCTGCTTACCCAGCAGGGCTCCCCTTGGTGGAGCCCCAGCTTTCCTGAGAGTCCAGGGAGGTTGAGGGGGCGGCACAAACAGGGCCGGCCATCTGTCCATCTGCACCCCTTACTGGGCCATCGGGCACCTCTTTGCCCTCCCTGTGACTTGCTTTCCCTGCTGTGACGTGGGGGGTTACAGTGGTGCCTCCCTCACTGTCATTGTCACGGGCATTTGGGGAAGAGAGTGGATGAACTGAAGGGACTGCAGCCAGCCTGTCCTGCCCCTCGGGCGGCCTGCGCTTTGGTGGGGGAGGTGGGGAGCGGGGTATAGGAGGCAGCCTCTTTGGCTTGGGGAGGGCCTGCCCCTGCCCATGGCCTGGTGACTTCCAAGCCCGGGACCCACTCCTTCAGTGAGTAGGTGGGAGCCCCATGCAGTGGACTGTGGTGGCCCTGGGAACCCTCAGCCCCCATAAAACCCCTCGTTAGGTGTCGTCTGGCCCAGAGTGGGCAAGCGGAAGTATGCTGCACCCATAGCTCATGCTGAATGGCCACGGCACGGCCATCCACCCTGTGTCACTGGCGCGACCTGCCTGTGACCCCACCAGTGAGGGTGTGTGCCAGGCTGCCAGCGTGGAGGGAAGGTGGTGTGAGCGGCTGCCCTGGCGTTTGATGGCGGCCTGCGAATGCTGGGGAGTCCTGGAGAGAGGCGCTGCGGTGGGGTGCCTCCCTAGCTTCCTTTCCGGGGTGCTCCTCACGGACTGGATTTCCGTGGGCTCGGGCCCCTCACCCCCTGGAGCAGCTTCCTGAGAAGTCCTTGGCGTGGGCCCCCCGGCTGCCTGCTGTCCTCGTTCTCATGCTCAGAGCCCCAGTGACCGCTGCCAAGTCTCTGCGGACCCTCTGATGGGCAGGGCGGGGCCGTGGGGTGCCGCGGGCAGCCCTCTCCATGGCAGTGACACCTCAGACGGCCCGCATGGGGTCCACTGTGGCTCCTGACGTCTCCCTGAACGTGCCTTTTGGAAGGGGAAGAACCTGAGCTGCCGGGTGCTCAGACCTTTGCAGGAGCTCGGGGGCAGGGGCAGGTGCGGCCATTCCCCTCCCCGTGTGGCTTTGAGGCATTTAAGCATTTTGTCACTTCCTGGGTGTCTGAGCACCTGGGTCACCAGTGTGCGTCGCCTTGTGTCTGGGCACGTGCCCAGTGCTGTGTGGGTAGCCCTTGCACACTGAGTCTTGGCGACCCAGCCGGCCATCCCGTCCTGGGATGGCTGGGGGCTCTGTAGCTGCCTCACAGTGGGCGTGGCCCAGGTCCAGCCCAGAGGGGTGGGCGGGGGAGGGGATCGCCCACTGGAGGGCCTTCTCGAGGCTCCAGACCCCCACCCCAGCACCCCGTTCTGTTCCCGAAGTGAAGCAGCTGCGGTAGAGCATGCTCTCCCCAGGCACTCACACCCTGGACCCTCCCCACCCCACCCGGGCCCCCAGCCTGGTTTCCACCGAGGGAGGGGCATGCCTTCTCTGGGGGTGGCCACCCAAGATCAGCCCACTTTTGTGGCCGAGGGAAGAGATGAATCACCCACTTTTCCGTTTTCCCTAACTGCTGGAGTCTTCACAGATAAACTTGAGGGATGGAGGGGTGTGTGCTGTGTGGTGCGGCAGTGTGACCAGGGGCTTACGGGGCAGCAGGCAAGTCAGCTGACCTCCGCCGTTACTTGCAACATGACTGAGGCCCCGCTGGCCCTCCCAGAATTAAGTTTGAAGCAGCTGCTTGGATTGAGGAAGCTTATCGTCAAGAGTGTTTATTAAGCAGAGCACGGATAGACTGGGATTTAGAGGTATGGTCGGGTCCTGGGTCACGGGCCCTGGTCTTCGGGGGGCGGTGGCTGTGGGACCGACAGGTGTCAGGTCAGAAACATGAGGTGATCCATACTGGTAAGGTTGGGCCCAGGTGTGCACAGGAGCGTGTGTGGCAGGGAGACTCCCGAGCCTAGGCTCCCGCGATGAGCAGGATTGGGTGTTGCTGCAGTCCGTCACCAGCAGGAGGTGGTGGTGGCACCAGGTGTGGTGTGTTCGGGACCACAGAGGGGCCCGATGGTGGGAACGGAGGACACTGGGCACTGCAGACACCGGCCCGGAGCCCCGGGGCAGATGCTGCCTGTGCGCCCCCGCTCTTCGTTGGCAGGGTGCTGAGCTTTAGTTGCAGGTGGCGGCTGCAGGCACCGTGTGCGACCGGCCCTCCCACCTGGCGCTTGCAGCCCCTGCATCATCTCACGTGGCGTCACTTTCCCCGGGTAGCATGGCCGCCTTGCTGCCGCAGGCAGGTTGGACGCAGGCTCGGGCTGCTTTCCCAAGGTCGCAGGGCTTGGGTCACCCCGGTCCCAGAGCCCAGCCCCTGCCACTCCGCAGCTTGGGGGCAGGTGGCTTGGGGTGCCCGTGAGGGAGTGACTGGGGGCCTTGGGGCCTGAGCTGAGCTGTGCCCCGTTTGTTCTGAGGACCCAGGGAAGGGCGAGGAGGGTGGGCAGAGGAGGGAGGCTGTTGGCAGCTGACTGGCCAAGGCCAAGGGCAGGCAGCCGGAGGAGGGGCTGTTGCATCTGTGTTCATTGAATGGGAGAGGACTGTTTTCACGTGCAGGCCCAGGGAGAGGAGGCGATCGGGAGGGTGGTGCCGGGTCCCGCTCCCTTCCTCCGCCCAGAGCTCCATACCACACAGATGGTACCTACCCAGGGAAGTGCAGGGCTGCTGCCACCAGCTCCCCCCACCCCCACCCCCCCACCCCCGCCTGAGCCTGGGGAACTCGGAACGGGTGACGGTGGCTCCTATGTCAGGACGTGGTCCCGTGTCTCCACCTGATGGAGGCGGGAGGGGGGTAGGGTTTTGAACAGCCATCTTAGTCATGTCACTTTGACATCTAGAGAAAGAGACATCCAGTCTTCCAGTCCCTCAGGCACAGGTAACACATTTCCAGATGTCCCCGCAGCAAGTCCCAAACACAGTGTAGCTGTGATGACTCCGATGAAATCAGCTGTTCTCAATGGTGGCTTTTGTGCCAGTACCCCCCGAAATTCCCAGGGCATTATCCCCGGTAGCCTCAATGTTTGTTTTCATAGAAACCCCGATGTGCAGGCCTTCGGGGTCGGTGGCTCCGCGGACGAGGGTGGTAAACAGCAGATGCCACGCAGGCTCAGGCGGCAGCGTCTGACTGGGACTCTGTAGCAGGCCGCCCGCTCGTGTTTTCACAGGGCGTCTGGGGAGGGCGGCCTGCTGGCGTGGTTGTTGTCATTGTCACTGGAGCGGTCCCTTGGTGGGGGGGTGCCGCAGAGGAGAACGGCACCCTCCAGCCTGCCCCGTGTGCCCTCGAGGACCAGGACGATGAGGCAGTCGGCAGGAATGTCTTGGTTCTCCTCCATGCAGATTCCAGAGCTCCCTGCAGCTGTCCGAGGGACAGGTGTGCGCATGTGCCCCCCTTGATTCCGTCCCTCCGGTTCCCCCACTGAGCCTCTGCAGAGAGCTGGGGGCTGGGCGGGACCAGGGGATCCGTAGCGTTTGCTTCCATAAAGTGACAGTGAATAGGTTTGGCTTCAAGTCCATCCCCAGACCCTACTCCTAGCTGACGCTGACTGGCACACCTTAAGCGTCAAGACTTCTCGCCAGCCAGCTCAGTGGACCCGGAGGGCCAGTTTGAGTTTGGATGCTCCCTGCTGGCTCTCCGTGCCAAGTATGTACAGCGGGGGGCACTGGGCTGGGGTCCCTCCGCCCGCACAGCGGCCTCAGGCAGGTGGCCGGCCGCCCTGGGGGTCAGCCTCTGCACCTGCAAAACGGGCCTGGGGGAAGGTCTCTCCCAGACCTAGCCTGCTGCAAGGTACACATCTGTTGCCATTTGCAGAGGATGGAGTGGTGTCCCCGCTGACCTAGTGCGGGGGAGCGACCTGGGGGCATGGTGTGGTAACGCAGCTCCAGGCCCGTGGGCCTGTCCCGTCGTGCATGGGCCCCTCGGGCGCAATGCCATGAGCTGAGCTGAGGTCATGTGTGCTCTCTGGTGCTCATGGCCAAGGGCTCACGGTCAAACCTTCATGCACGTTGCCTAGGATATTTTCTAATTAAAAATAACATGCTGCTTTAGGTTTTGAATAATTAATGTTGGCAAAACTTAATTATTTCGTTACCAGCATTTTGATCACATCTATGACACTTTTTTAATTTTTAAATTTATTTATTGATGGGGAGGGGGGGCAGAGAGAGAGACACGGATTTGTTGCGCCCTGACCAGAGCTGGAACCTGCATCCCTGGTGTATGGCGACGATGCTCCAACCCACGGAGCCACCCGGCCAGGGCCTGCGAAGCCCTTTTAAACCAAATATAAGCGATGATGTGTCTGTCACAGAAAGAGGACCCGTAGTGGCCTCATCTGTAACTATCGCTGCTCTTTCTGTTTTGGGAAGGATTACTGGAAATAATTGCTTCCCGTTTGGGAGCCCTTTATTAAGATATTCCGAGTCAGGGAGTCAAGGAATGGTTGAATGCGTGCAGCAGAGAAAAGAACGGTTGTTAACACGGAGGAACCGCCCCCACCCCCACCCCACCCCCGCCCCGTGTCTGGCCTGACCCTTTGGAGCAGCACTTCCCTGCCCCTGGCATTTTGCCCCCCAGGAGGTATTTGGCAATGACAGTACATTTACAGGCTATCACGACTGCTGGGGGGAGGGGGGTGCTCCCGACACACAGGACAGCTCCCAGCAGAGACCGATCCAGCGCAAACGCCCCCAGGCCTCGGCCGAGACGCCCTGCTCCAGAGGAATGTCGCCTCGCCTCCCCTTGGAAGACTTCCTTGAGTGTTTTGCTGGGAAATGCTCTAAGGTTCTTCTGCCTTCCTGTTGCCTGCCTCTTTTTTACATAACACTTTTTTCTGGGTGTTGGTTATTTGTGACAGTTGTCAGTCCTTGACCACTGCCCCACCCCCACCCCCAGCTCCCTGTCACCGGGCAGAGTGCCCTGGCCGAAGTCTGTGCCCCTCCCAGCACGATTCACCTGCATCAGGGCGACGTCCCCGACCAGCCTGGCAGGTAGGTGGAACCCCTGAGCGCGTGCGAGCACCCACGGTGGGGCTGCACAGGGTGCTCCCGGTCCTCTAGGAATCCCTGAGAAGACAGCCTGGAGGTCACCTGTGTTGGAGGGACCCCGAGCTGTCGCCAGGCACCACTGGGGAGGGACCTCTGATTCCTCCGCTGCCCGCCCCTCCCACAGACTCTTCCCAGCTCCCCGGCCTCTCTGTGTAAATGCGTGAGCGACCCTCAGATCCGCGGACCCCTGGGCCTGGCGGTGGGAGGACTGAGGGACCTTTTCTGTCTCTCATCTGGGTCACACCAGCTCAGCGTTTGACAGGTGGTCACGGAGCCGAGCCTGGTGCAGGCTGGTGCTGCCCACTGAGGTCACACTGTGTGTGTGTGGCGGGGGAGCGGGGGGGGCTCCTGTTAGAATGGACCAAGGCGTGGGGCGTGGGGTGCTGCCTCGTGACGTCTGCATGGCCACACCCGTCACGCAGCCCCACGGCCTGGTCGGCGGCGGGCCTCCCAGGCTCTGTCTCCCTGCTGGGCCAGAAAGTCTCTGCCCCGAGACCCATGTGCGTCCTCCTGAGGCTCAGATGAGGGTCAAGCCCTCATGTCTTCTCTGTTCCGCCTGTAACCTTCAGTTTGTGAAGTGAGAAGCGTGGGCCCCTCGCGGGCCCCGCCCAGGCCGGGCTGTCTGCAGGAGGGCTGTAGATGACGAGCGCAGAACCCTCCTCCTGAAGTGGCCCGACCTGTCTCCTGGTAACATGGGACATCGCTCACGAAACATTTTTGTCCTTTTGTCCTTTTGCCTCGTGGGTGCGCCTGTCAGTCCCCTGCTGCCCCAAAGTAGCCGTTAAAGAGCCCGCGACCTGGAGGAGGGCTTCTCTGTGGGCTCCCCGGGTGGGCCTGCAGGCCTGGCCGCTCTCTGCTGCCTGCGTTGCAGGCCTGGTGCTGCTACGCTGCTGTGTCCGTGATTAGTAGCTGCCTCCTTCTCCTGCTTGGAAGGTCAGCTGGAGCTGCAGATGACTCCGCCGACTACCAGTGGTTTCCTTTAGCAAGTGTTGAGTAACACTTGCGAAACAGTGTTCTTGTGGACAGCGCTTAATTTATAGGCAGCAAGAAATGGTGCAGGACAGGGAAGTTATGGGGTGGGGGCGGCCAGGGGGGCTTGTGAACTTGGAGCTGGGGGAGCGGAGCCAGCTGCCAGGTGGCGCAGGGGTGTGGCAGGGTGGCCCCTGTCCTGGTCCCCTCTGCAGCCCTGAGGCTGTGCCTGCCACCTGCCTGCTCTGGTTTGCTGCAGCCTTTTTTTTTTTAAAGCCAAATTGGCGACCTGTTCTACGGCATGGAAGAATTCAGGGAAGATGGTCTGGAGGGGCCAGCTGAAAAGGCAGCAGGGGACTAAAGCCCAGTGCCACCTGAACATGTGTGGTGGGGTTAGTGTCGGTTAAAGGCAGGGCTGGCTCTGTGAAGGGATTTGCAGGGAGGGTTCCTCTGAGCCTCTGATTCTTTGCATCGGAAGAGCCCATGTATCCAGGGCAGTAGGGAGATGCGATTCTGCAGGATTTTCAGCCTGGACGGGAGGGTCTCCAGTGAAGTCATTAGGAGGGGCATAGAGAATCAGTGCTTCCTTGCCAGGCGGTCGGCATTAAAAGACAGTGACCAGACACACAGGGCTGTGGCCCAAAGAGGCTCCATCCTTCAGTGTCTGCTGGGAGCCAGTGTCATCTAAGGTGGATGGAATGGAATCTTCTACTCTGCAGGCTGCATCCTCCTGTGGCTAAGTGCAAAACCTGGCCCGGATTCCAGACGGCCATGCAGTAATTGGAAGACTAGCAGTTCAATATTTGGGCTTTGAAGGGATGCTGTTTTATTTACTTATCTTTACCTCATCCTCAGATAACAGGATGCATTTATGTATCTGACTTTTGGGCCAGCAGATTCCATGTTAAAACTCATCTCCATGGTCCACAGCGACTCCCGCTTCTCGGCACTGCTGAGCATCAGTTCCTCCTCCTGCAGCCCCGGCTGGCCCTTAAGTGTAGGCAGCTGCGAACTTGTCCTCTGCGGCCCATCCGTGGCGCTCACCTGTTAGGGTGCCAGGAGCCACGTGGCCACCCGGGCAGTGGCTCCCTTGCCGTCTTTTCATGTTCGGTCCCCTGGCCTTGAAGACGGCACCATTTTTCGCGAGTCTGTGAATTCTTCGGGGACAGAGGCCTGCCTCCTCGCTGCTTGGTGTGGCAGGACGGGCCCAGCGTGTATGTGATGAACAGACGAACCAACGGAAAAGCGAGTGAGCCAAGGAAGGCTCACCGAGGTGTCGGGAGACCGTTTCTGCGTCATTGATACCCAGTTCAGTAGTAGTCACGCCTGTGTCTCTCTCTCTTCACTGCCAACAAAGCAGAATGCTGACACTAAGGAATGATGTTGTAGTATGGGAAAGGGTACAGGCCCTGTGACCCCAAGTACCCGGGCTCAGCTCGCAGCGAACAGCTGTGCAGCGTGGGGGAAAGCGCCCACCCTCTCTGGGCCTCAGCACCGCCTAACCTGAGGGGCACTAGAAACCACACCATGACGGGGATGGCTCCCTGGCTCCCCCTCTACAACATGGTGGGTCTCAGGTCTTTTCAAAGAGGGCTTTTGGTTGAAACTCAGAGGTAAGACCCGTCTGTCATGGGGCCCCCACTTTGCATGGAGGACATGTTGGGAGCCCTGCTCCTGAGCCCTTGGGTGCCAGGGGCTGGTGGACGGAGCTGAAGACCCTATTGGTGGCAGCGATGTCCAGTTGGAGCCACTGAGGGCGGGCAGAGGTGCTGTAGAGGGTTTTCTTTTTCAACAGACTTGATTTTTAAGAGCTTTTTGGGGCTCACGGCAATATTGAATGAAAGGTACACAGGTTTCCCACGTGCCCCCGGCCTCCACACACAGCAGTGTTACCAGCGCCTCCGCCCGCCCGAGTGCGACATTTGTTGCAGCTGCCGAGCCCGAGCCCGCTCTGCTGCCTCCCTGGCGCCTGCAGTCTGCTCTGGGGCTCGCTCCAGGTTCGGGCAGGGCGCAGCAATCGCTAGGCGAGTCCTGCAGGGTGTATTCCCCGCCCACTGAAATAAATAGCCCGAGTCAGCTAGCAGCCTTTCCGATTTGTCTCATTAAATCTGAATATTCAGTTTCACTCTGAGGTGAAATCCGGATTTCCTAGGTCATAACCTCCAGAGAGTGCAGGACTGAGCTCTGTATTCGTTAAGTGATGGGAGTGCAACAGGTGCCGGGGAGGGACTCGCTACTAGGCGAGAGGAGGGGGCGAGCAGCACCTGCCAGCAGCCCAGCCACTCAGAGCGCCCACCTGGCCAGGGGCGCGGGCCCTGGGGACAGCCTCTGCACAGTCCCGGCAGGTCCAGAGAAGGTGGTGGAAGCCTCCCGTCCGATGGGCGGAAGTTGTAGGTATGGCCTTTCTTTCTGAAACTTAAGCAAAGTGACACAACTAACTTCAGGACGTCATGAAGGATGATGAAAGCTAATAAACTCCGAATGAGCCCTTTACTGCACCGGGGAGGGTCAGAGACCACAGTTAGAGAGCCGAGAACGAGGTGGTGACCAGGGGTTGGATGGGAGAGCAACACAGCGTTCACACTAATGGTAAATTTAGCGTGTACACTGTGCCTGGCACACAGTTTCTTAGCTAATTCCGTCCTCACAAGGGTGCTCAGGGTTTTGGTACTTTTTCCTTCATCCTCATGGGACAGGTGTAAACGCTGAGGTGGTCAGGAAGAGGACAAGCCCGGGCGGACAGGCAAGGCTTCCTCCTGCTCTCAGTCCCTGCATTCTCCTCCTGGTCCAGAGCCCTTCCCCACCCACTGGGAAATGTCGGAGTGAACCTGCACGTCCTTCACTGGAGGGCAGAGGGGTGAACAACCGCACCCACCCTCTCCCAGGTGCCTCGCAGGCCCCCTCTTCTCCCTTCCTGGCAGTGGGCCTGTTCCTGTTCCAAGTTAGGGGCTGACAGGTGCCTACGTTCCTGTTTGTAACGAGTCTCTTGTTTGAGTTAGGACCTTTTCAGTGCTCAGGGGAGATGCTTCATAAACCCGCAGCAGGTGAGACAGCACCGATATTTTGCTCGTGGTTTTGAGTTTTGTTTGCAGTCAAATCCAGAGTTTTGTTGTCAGGTTAGCGTTAAGGCGGGACACCAGGCCAGCCCCTGGAGGCTCCGGTCCGCGTGCCTGTGATCCACCCCAGTGCTTCGGCTTGCCCGCCGGGCCGCGCTCCCGCTGCAGTCGCGCTCCCGGGACTCCGCGGCCCGAGCGCGCGGCCGGCGTTGGCTGCACGTCGTCCTTCGCCAGCCCCGCCCCGGCGCACGTTTCCATTTTAAACCGCCGCCCTCCCGCCCCTCCGCCGCGGCCGGGGTTGCTGCCCGCGAGGCCCGGGCCCTGGGAGTGGCGCAGGTTCCGGAGCCGCCGCACTGTGCAAAAAAGGCCCGAAGATACAAGCGGAACCCGCGTCGTAGACAATGAACCCGCGGGCGCCGCCGCCCACCCCGGACACTGCGCGCCGCGGCAGCACCTGCCGGCGAGACCATCCCTGCGCCTGACCGTCCTCCCTCCCGCCGCTCCGCCCCCCACCCCGCGGGCCCATGGCTGGGCTCCTCCGGCCGGGACCACCGCACTCGGGCCGCGGCGCGCACCGGCCGACAGTTGCTAGCGGCACAGTCTCCGCAGCTTGAGCGCGGCCTCACGGCGAGTAGGGGGCGTGGGCCCTCTCCTGGCGCGCCCGCTAGCTCCACCTTGCCCAGCGACCACCCGTCCCTGCGTCCCTGCGGCTAACTGGATGCAGCGGGGCCCGGGCGGGCGGCGCGGTGGCCGCGGCCCCGGACGTCATGTATCTGCTGGACGGCAGTGGCGAGCCCGCGTCTCCGCCTGCGGACGCGATGCCACGCGGGACGCCCCCCAGGAAGACCGTTTACCGCATCTCGGTGACTATGGTCAGGAAGGAGCAGCTGGCTGCCCCGGGCCCCGGCGGCCCGGACCCGCGCCCCTCTCGGAGGTTCCGGCCGGCGCGCTCCCCGGACGCGCCTGAGCGGCTGGTGGAAGAGGAGGAGGCGGAGGAGGCGGAGGAGGCGGCGGCGGCGGCGGCGGCGGGCACAGAGGACCCAGAGGGCCGCCGGCCGCGCGCCTGGGACTTCCGCACTTACCGCGCCCGCAGCACTGGGCAGCTGGAGCTCGGGCGGCTCCGGCCATGCGCACGCGGCACGGGGCCAACGGACGTGCCCGGCAGCCCCCCGGCCTTGAAGCAGGAGCCCGGCTCACCTGCGCCCTGTAGCCCCGACGTGGAAGGGGCCCGGGCCGCGCCACTGCGGCGAAGCCTCAGCTTCAGGCACTGGAGCGGGCCTGAGACGCCACGGGACCCGGCCCTGGGCCGTGGAAGGTGCCACAGTAGCTCCGGGAGCCTGGCCTGGGCGCCGGGCGGCGAGGCCGTGGCCGACCCCGGCATCATCCCGGAGCCCGCAACCGCCGCGCAGCCCGTTTCAGAGAAACGCAACACCCTGGATGTGGGCGAGGTGCTCAGCAAGAACGATGCGCTCTCAGACTTGGAGCGCTGGGAGCGCAGTAAGAGCAAGAACCGCACGCTGGACAACAGCGACCTTCAGCGGCTGGAGCGCGCGCGGGCCGCTGCCGCCGGCCCCAGCGCGGCCTCGGAGCACAGACTACTGCGCTTCTTCAGCGGCATCTTCGCCCGCAGGGATGGCGCGCCCGCCGGCGGGCACACTCCGCGGAGCATTCCCTCGCGGACCCGCGGCTACTTCAGTCTGCGGCGCGCGCCAGCCGACGCGCACTCGTCCAGCGCCGAGAGCATCGATGGGTCCCCACGCAGAGGTGGGCAGTGTGGCCCGAGTGGGAGGGCATTGGTGGGAAGCGGCGGGCCCGCCAAGCAGAGCACCCTGGGAATTGAGAGCAGATAAGTGAGGGACCTGCGCACTGAAGTCCCCAGCCGGCAGGGGGTCACGCTGGGTGTGAATTCGGGTGCTGCAGTTTTCCCCCAGTAGTACCAGGTCCTCACATTCCTTAATTACCTACTCTCAGCCACATGGGCTGGCGCCTTCCAGTGCGTGTGACCTAAGGCCCCATGAGCCTGTCTCCGAGAGATCACCTTGCCAGCTGCTGCCTTTCTCCTGTGAGGGCTGGCGCAGTCCTCTCCATCAGCAGGCCCATGAGCTGGCAGCTGCTGGCTGTGCTACCTGTGGGCTGCTCCAGGGAGCCAGGCCTCGGGCCCTGAGCTTGCTGCACAGGTGGCACGCCCTGCTCACGGAAGCAACATTCATCTGGGTTCCTGTCTTCCTTTACCTCCAAGTTGAGTGTCCATCCTTGCAGGCGCTGCCCGGAGGTGACACGGGCCGTGCTGTGGCCTCAGCTGTATGCACGCTGGCACATGTTGCGCTCCTGGTCGGGACGCCTTCTCAGGGGTCAGGGATGCGGGTCTCTCCCCAGGCTGCCCGCCAGGAGGCATGCTGGGTGGAGAGTACTCTCGGGACGGGGCTGTGTTTTCCTCTCCCGTGTGCTGGCACGCAGGCCTGGGATCGCAGCTGCAGCCTGTGGAGGCTTCGGCCGCTGTTCTCTGCACCTTGCCGCCAGGACTTTGCAGGGAGGGCTCCCCACAGATGGGATGACAGCCTGGCACGTGGACCAGGTGGCCTCTGGGAGTGTTTGGGGCATTGGAGCCCTCCAGAACCTTCAAAACGCAGACACGGTCTCTCCCCAGGCCTGGGTGTCACTCTGTGGGAGGAGGCTGGGGTGGGGCGAGGGAGGCCTGGAGGTGTGCCTCCCACGTGTTTATCCTCTGGAGGGTCCTCAGGCTGATCGATCGCCACAGCTGTGCTGCTGCTGGGTGGGGTAGGGCGCAGGGGAACACTGCACCTGCCTGCGTGTGAGCCTGCAGGGAGTGCTCCTGCCCCGGGGAGAGTCCCCCTCCCCCCAGCCCAGCCTGCCGGGTACCTGGCTGCCTGGGGAGTGTGTTGCCGCCCTGGCTTGAATGTTGTTTCTAAGGGAAACCAAGACAAACAGTCCTGTTCCCAGAGGCCCCCTCCAGTGGTGCTCCCTGCCGGAGGGAGTGTTCCAACCCAAGAGCTGAATGCGCAGCTGTGTTAAAATGGGACTTTTTTCCTCTGAGCAAGGATGCAGTGTGACATTCCAGCAGTCGGACTGGCATTAGTTTAACTCGCTGTTCTCGTTTGTTTTCACTGGAAATCAGGGGGTTTTGTTTGTTTGTTTGTTTGTTTGTTTTACAATTTGGAGCACGGCACAGGAGAGCTCACTCACACGTGGCCGTGCAGCCCACAGTACCGGCGTCCCTCCTGCGGGACAGCCCAGCGCCGAGGAGAGGTGTTTGTCTGCAGACGGAGCTCTTGACCGACGGCTGTATCAGCTGATCGGCATCAGTGATGTGGCCCTTACGTTTCATCCCAAAGCCTTTTTCTCTTCAGTCACAGATGGCGTTCGGTATTATATTCCTTTCGGGTGTGCAGCATGGTGGTTAGACCTCCGTGTAACTTGCTAAGTGACCCCCCCCCCCCCCCCGCCGACCCCACGCCCATAATTCCAGTGCCTGCCTGGCCCCGTACGTGGCTATTACGATATTATTGACTGCCTTCTCTCTGCGGGACATTCACCTCCCCGTGACGGTCTGCGGCCCATCTCGGGTTTCGACTTGCCTTGGAACACTTGCGGAGGATGTCACCGTGGTTGACTACAAGCACTGTCTGCTCCCTTCCCACGTGCTCCGGAACTGTTTTAAAGTACGGCGAGTTAGTTTGTTAAAGCGACTAGTTTGTATAAAGTTGCTGCTTCTATTGTCCGTGTCCAGCGGAAGTTCGCGTGCGCAGTCCATTTCCCCCTCTTCCAATAGCAGGCTTGCGTCTTCGCTCTCGTGGGCTTTGCAGAAAATAGTACTTGCCCCCGGGTTCCAGACAAGTGTGCACCCCAGAGGAAGCGGGTGGGGGGCAGGTGCGCGAGCAGATGGGGAAGGAAGGCGGCTGTCCTGGTACCTGTGGCTGCGAGGTAAGAGCGTCTGTGTGTCCGTTTGTTCAAATGGATGAAGAGGGGATTTGGGATCCTAAAGGTTCGAAGTTTGTTGGAGTTTTCTCCTCGTAATTGTAACAATGCTTCGTTCGTCCGTCCCTTGCGGCCAGTCCTCCGAGGGTGGAGTTACTTTGGCGTGAGGCCCGGGTTGTGGGTCGTGCAGGAAAACCGAGTGTTGCGGAGCCAGGTCGCGGCACACAGTCAGAACCGCACGGACTTACCCTGTGCCGAAGTTCTAGGCAAGCACAGAGAAGCTGCCTTTCTCACCAGCCCTGGGTCCGAATGCCTGAGACGCCGGGACTCGAACCATGTTTGCAAGGCCAGTGTCCGCACAAGGGAACGTGCACCCCTGTAGCTTTCAGGCCTTCCTGTTTTATCGTGTGCGTCCCACGTTTCATGGGTCTGTCATCTGTGACCTAGATTTTCAGAATTTGGGCGCTAGCCGCTGCACAAGGTTTTGGATTGAGGGTGGATTCTCTACGGTAACTTTCAGACACAGCGACGCAGGCCCAGCTGCTCCGTGGCTGTCCTTAGGGCCAGGTGCGTGTGCAGGGCTCACAGGAGTTTGAAGGGAGCCGGGGGCGGGATCCAGAACACTGCCTGTGTGGCCGGCTAGCACCCTGTTGTCAGACAGGAATGATCTGGAGCCAGGCCTGAGACAGTCACACTCAGCGCGGTGCAGGGATTTGCCACCAAGTGTCTGCCAGACAGTCGTGGGTAAAGCTCCGGTCTTGGCACCTTTCCGGGCTTCAGAGCAGCTGCTGGGACCAGGGCTGTGGTCTGTCTGGTGAGGGACATCGCTGGTTTTCCTCAGCCTTGGCCACCGTCTGTTAAAACGTGAGCTTCTTTCAAGACTAAAGGAAAGTATGTTGGGCAGGTCTTCCTGTTGTGAGTTCCAGCTCTTAAAGTTTTAAATCGACTACGAGAAGATAAAAGATGATCGCGTTAGGTGTTTCCAGCGGTTCACTTGGCTTTGGAGTGCTGTGCTTAGTCTCAGGCAGAGCACCTGCGCTAGGGTCAGGGACGCAAGATGCTTAGGGTCTTTTGAAACGCGTGGCCTTCCACGCCACACGCCTTGACCCCCTGTGTTGGCAACCGCAGGCATCAGGGTGCGAGGCTCGCAGCGCCTGTCTGTTGGCTGACCCTCCTGCGCTCTCTGACCCCCGTTGGTTCTCGTCCTTCCCGCACGTATGACGGCCGCCGCCTAGAGACCCGGTGCGGCCGGCTCCCTGTGAGGTTCGTGACCGTTGCCGAGGCCAGAAGGTTTCAGAGAGGCCGTGTCAGCAAGGGCAGTTTCCTGTCACCTGATACACATGTGTTAGGGCATCTGTTGACACAAGTATCATTTAATACAAAGCGAGATCAAATGGTAAATGATTAATTACATCCTTGGGTGTCGCTCTCTGCATCCCAGCCAGCCTGCTAGTAAGTACTCGCTGGGACCCGCCTCGGGCAGCGCCGGTCCAGTGCAGCGCCGCCCATGTCTGCAGGGAGTTCGATGCTGCCCGGGAGGATTGATTACAGTAGTCAAGCGATTCATCGACAGCCCTGGCTGAGGTCGTTAGCGGTTTACTAGCGTACAGCTGATTCCTGACAGCACGTTTTTTATGAGTGGCTTTGTTCTTTAATTTCTGATTCTCTTGATATGTGTCATTCAATTTCCGTGGCGTATTAGACTGTTTCGTATAGTTCAAGAGAGAAAAAAAAAACTTTAGTGGAGAAAAGAGGAAACAGCAACTAGATGAAATAAAACAAAGCCTTGATGCATCCCAACTTTTAAACTTGGTTTGTTACAGAAAAGGACTTGGGGTTTTAGGGAAACAATGTAACTCAGCTTCTCACCTGAAGCGTTTGGAACTAATGACATACTCAGAGCTGAGCAATTCACTTGATTGTTTAGGCATTCACTTGCTCCTTATAACTGACCCCTGATAGTAATTTAGGGCACCTGGTTTGGTGGTGGTGGTGGTTATAAGGTGGAATTGCCCTCTGGAGACAGAGTCTACTTGGGAAGCAGGCAGAGCCGCCCGAGGGTCAGCCAGGGCGCCTGTGCGCAGGCAGGCGCCGGAGCCTGGGCTCCGTCCTGCCATGCTTGTTCTCTCCAGGGGGACCGGTGTCCAGTGTGGTCACCTATGAGCACCTTTCTTCCATCTTCCTGGGCTTGCAGCCTCCTGCCGTCGCAGGAAAGTTCAGACCGGCGTCTGCCGCGGGGGTTCCTCCAGGTTCTGCGCAGGCCCAGCGCAGCCATCAGGCCGGCCCCCAGCGAGCAAACCCCTCTGGTCTGGGAGCGTGGGAGCTGACCGCAAAGCCCCGGCACCGCGTTTGCTTTCTGCTTCGTTGTGGAGTTGGTTGTCTCTCTGCTGCGTTCACCGCCGTTCATCGAGCGTCCAGGGTGTGTTCTGCAGCCGGCGCGGGGGGCGGGGCGCCGTGCCTGTCCCCGGAGATCGGTGGGCTGCTGGGGCAGATGAGGGTGCTCTAGTGAGTCACTGCTTTGTGGGACACTTCGGGGGGGGGTGTGCCTGTTGTGTCTCCACACCAGTGCCCGTGTGTTCACGTCTGCCGGTTCTCACAGAGAGCCCCTCTCGGGCCGGACGCCCCTCTTATACTGCTGGGCGTGGTGTGCAGACTGGTGCTGATGCTTGAGGGAGGAGTCAGTGGGGGGACTGGGGGCCCAACGGGCAGCACGTGGCCGAGAGCGGGAAAAGGGGTCCACGGGGCCTCCGGAGGGCGGGGGTTTGGGTCTTGCAGGCTCAGTAGGAGAGCGCCAGGTGGCACAGCAGAGGTCCCGTGCAGCGGGTGGGTTGGCGTTGCTACGGTTAGCCCCTAAGAGGTCATTTCTCTTTCCCAGATCTGTATGATTAATGCAACATCGAGCATTACTAAAAAGGACGGCATGTTTTCCGTAATGAGTTTCTATTTTATGTGTTTTTGGCGTAAGGTTTCTGTTTTCTATAAGAGATCTCCTTTAGGTTATTGGGTTTTTTTTCCTGTAAGGATCTGAAACAATTATGTCAGTTTGAAACAGTGTCATGAGTAAAATAATGAGAAGAGAGAAGGCTTTATTCATTGAGGACTGCGCTTGGGATGAAGCGCAGGCAGCTGCGGCTGCACCTCCGGGTGACGAGCAGAAACGGTATTAAGGTCAGCAGATTAGCAAAAGGGAGGGGGACGGCTGGTGTTGTGGCACCATTTCCGAAGTGCCACCCGCCGCCACAGCTTCAGGCAGGGTCTGTCCGGGCCCACCAGCGGCCCACTGCGGTGCTGCCTGGTTCCCACTTACCGGCCGCGGGGACTCGCTTTCTCGTGCAGTGTGGTCGGAGAAGGCGTTCGCCTCTGTCGGTTCCCTCTTCCTCTGTTAGTGCACTTAACACGTTACTGTAGGTGCCGGTACGGTTTTAAAAGACCCAGTGCATGCCTGTTTTTGTGGCTGGTATAAATTCAAGAATGGGTCTTGGCCCTTTGTTTTCTTACAATCTTTTTTTTATTGTTGTTGTTGTTGGCTCTCAGTTCCAGCATCGCTGATGGATGTAAACTCAGCTGATAAAAATAGGCTTCTGCGGGTCAGAAGCCTGCTCGCTGATTCGGTGCCGGGCGGTGCCAGCCTGGGGCATGCAAAGGGCTGCTCGGCCTCTCCTTATCTAACGATTTTGAGAGAGACATTTCAGTCGGTGGGAGTGAGGGACGAGCAGGGTCTCGTTCTCACACAGCCAGCCCCCTCTGGGGGCAGCACACGGTGTCCAGTCCCTGTGTGGCATGATCCCTGGGTGCCGGGTTTTGCATGATGTAGTGAGCTGGCCGGTTGGTCCACGTGCAGGGGACTCTACTCAGGGGCTTCTCTGGGTACCAGGGGGACACATGTTCTTTGGGGTGTATGTCCACTCATTTGTGGTGTTTCAGGGGGACTCTTGTGGCCCCTTGTCCTCTGTGCCTGGTATTGCAAGGGCTCCTTTCTCATGCAGCTCCCACCCTCCGTGGCCCCTGGCTCAGATTTCCCAGATGCCACTTCTTCAGCTGACGCGGGTGGCAGGTGAGGGACGGCAGGTATTTACCCAGTGAAAACACCCAAGCTGTCTTGTCTACCGTCTTCCCCCAAGACAGACCGGCCCATTGGCTTTGCCCAACTGTCCTGGCACTAAGAGCTTGAGCCTGTGACGCAAGAGGGCATGTGGGGTGCGACAACCTCAGAGTGCGATGGCGTCATCCCAAGTGCGGCGCCTGCCGTGGCATGGGCCGGCGCTCGCTGGGCAGCACGCTCTGGCCCTGGTGCTTGTCCCTCAGGAGCAGACCGTTGTCCGGGTTCCGTGTGGAGCAGGGTCGCTCCCTGGCTGTGGTCCGGCGACGGGCAGCCCTGGCACAAGGGCTGATGAACAAAGAGGAAGAAAGAAGGAACAGGTTGTTCGTGGATGAGCGGATGAGAATCAGCGCGCTGGGGAGGCGCGGCTTTCCATGGAGGGAGGCGCCGGGTTGCGTCTGACAGAGGAGGGGTCTGATGCGGTTGGCATGTTTACGTGGGGCGGTTTCCGTTTGCTCGTTTGCACGCAGGAGCCCTGATGGGTGCATTGCAAAGAGGCTTCCAGCTGGTTGTGGCTTTGAGGGGTGATGGCTGGTTTCCAAGTTGGTCACAGAGCAGACGCGCTGGTTGAGGCTAGGGCATCGGGAGGGGCTGTCGCAAAACCTGCCCCCCTCCGCCCGTCCTGATGTGGCCTGATGATGGTTAAAGATCGGGCAGGAGCGGCTGATAACAGGCTCTCCTGGCCTCAGTTTCCCCCGTGTCCAGTGAAGGGATGAGCCCCGGCCCTGAAAGTGACCGCTGTTCTCAACACCAGGTCTGGGTGCTGGCCGTCAAACGCGTCTGCGTTCCTAGTGTAGTTGGTTTTCTGTGCTGCAGGAGGTTTCCCCGTCCTTGTCCTTTTCTTTCAAGTCTTAAGGTGGACACTGGTTCCCAGGAGGAGATTGCGTTCCCGGGTTCCGTCGGGTAATACCGACTCCTGTCCTAGGGTTCCTGGGTGGCGCGCAGTGACCGCCACCCTTTGCACCCAGGGGCGTCATCCTCAGGCTGGCCTTGGAAACGCGACTCTGATTTGTAGTAAATGCGGTGATACTATGTATGCGTCTAGGGCTACGTAAGTCCTAGAAAGGTCGGTTAGCTACCAGGTGAAAACTGCTGGTATGAGAACGTCCAAAGCTGCAGGGAATTTTTATGTGTTTACTTGACCCAAACTGATGACGTCACCAGGAGCGAGATCTCAGACGCTCTGGAGGACAGTTTCGCAGTTTCCGTTCTGCCTTTGGAATTGGGGAGGGAGCTGGGAAGATGAGGGAAGGCGGGAGAGCAAGGCCGAGGTGGGGACTGGACGAGCAGAGTGGTGCCGAGATGGTGGCTGTCTGAGGGCAGTGGGCTCGCTTCGAAGGTGTGTTGACCTGGGTGCCCGGAAACGAAGCACAGGGCTGGCTTCAGGCGGGAGTGACCCTTTCACTACAGAACTTCCGGCCCCAACTCCCCACCGTGACCTGCCCAGGTAGGAACTGATTGATGGTCAGGTCACCCTGGGAGCTCACTTTCCACAGGGTCCCTTTTTTGGCCCAGAAAATCCCTTTTGGGTGAGTTTCCGCAGGAGGACGTGCTTGATGCCTGTTTGTTGTAATTGGACAAAACACGCAGGTGAAACCATGTGACACCCGATGCCCGTGTTTGAGACGGAGCGTGTGCAAACGTTGGGATGACCACCACGGGCTCGTCACGTCGTTTCTCATGGGGAGTGGGCAGGGCTTTGTGACGACACCTGCAGACTGGACACCTGCAGACTGGAAGCCGGCGCAGCTACTTCAGTCCCCGAGCGTCTCTTTTGGACGAAGGCCCACGTTGCGGGCAGGTGGGCGGCTGTCTGCGGCAGGAGGGGTCCTGGATGTCCCTGCTGCCCCTGGGCGCACGGATCAGCAGGGCTGAACCTTCGGTCCCGTCCTCTAGAGCCGGTCGGGGACCCGTCCTCTGTGTCCGGTTCCTCGGCGTGCCTGTTGGAGTTTCAGGGTTCTGGGCATGTATTTGGGGAGCACTTTTCTCTCCATCTCCCATTCTTCCCGGAGTCGGCAAGGCCCCCACCAGCTCCCTGCTTGACGCACGCTCTGGGTGTGTCCTCCCGCCCTGGGTCCCTGCTGATGCGGCCGCTCTCAGACCCCATCCCACTGGGCCACCAGCCAGGCTGTGAAGACTCTGCTGTGGGCATCCCAGCCCGAGGGAGGCATGGAGGTGGGGGCTGGGACTCTCTCCTGATGCAGGGTGGGCGTCCCGCCCACGGGGGCAGTGGCTCGTGCCCAGTAGGACTAACTCATGGGCGCTTCTGCTGCCGCCGAGGTGAAATCCATCCTGTATCTCCGGGGACTCGTCAAACGCCCGGCAGGGAGTCACTGCCTCTTCCGGAGGGAAGGAGCTCTGGGGAAGGACCACGGAGGGGGCGGAGCAGGGGCAGAGGGCGTGCGGGCAGCATGTGAAGTCTGGTGCTCCTGCCACCCAGCTGCTATTTGAGGAACGGGCCAACTGTGTCTGTTTTTAGCCAGGTTTTCTTGCTGGGCCACAGTAAGGCGGTCACGGCCTCCGCAGCCACACCTGCGTGCTGCGTTGCTGGGCCCCGGCGGGGGGGGGGGGGGGGGGGCTTTGTGTGTCATCCTCTGGTTCCAGCAGCAGTAGGTCACTGCCCCGTCCATCAGTAGGGTGGCTCGGCCGTCTGCAGAGAGTGAGCTCAGAGATGTGCGGACAGGAGGAGCTGAGGGAGAGACGAAGAGCCGAGCCCAAGGCTGCCGCCTCAGTCAGCGGGCAGGGCAGACAGGCAGGTCGCCGTTAGGGTCTCCCAGACCATGCCTCCCTCTTAACCCCCATCGTGAAGGGGTCTGTGCTCTGTCCCCTGGAGGGTGGCTCTGTTCAGAGAGCTCAGAGCCACAGTGGCGGTGGGCTCTTGTGCACGCCTGTGCACACGGGTGTGTGCATGTCAGGTCATGCCTGCAGTTTGCGCCCCTGCCTGGGAGATTCGAGGCTCAGGTGTCAGGCTCATGCTTTGCTTTCTGGTCTGTACCGTGCATTTAAGAACATTTGGTGGCATTGATACTTTTAAAAAGTGCTTCTTTATCTCCCCTGGACTAATTTTATCTGGTGGTAGATTTCTCTGATGGCTGCATGCGTTCGATAAAAATAACTCAGTAGTAAATGCGCGGGTGACCGGGAGCACAGTTGACACAAGCCCCTTCTGCCCAGTCACCGAGGGTCGCAGAGGTTCAGCTCTGATCTCAGAGGTGGAGGAGGGCGGCCCTTACTTCCCAGCTCACACTTGGGGGCCCGTGCGTGGCCTCCCTTTTACTGTCCCAAGGGTACGTGTTTAGAACAAGTGACCCTGGAAAGCTGGACTGCAAGGGACTTTGACCGCCCCACCCCACTGCTTTGAAGGTGGGTGCCCGGCCCCCCTCCCTGTCAACCTGGCCCCGAAGGCGACATGTGTCTCAGAGGCGAAGCCTAGATCTGAGCGTTTGCTGTTCTACATTTGAAACATTTAGGCACAGGCTTTAGTTTAAAATAAAGGCAATAACCAAGACACAAATTGTGGTTTATTCTTAGCCCTAGCCTTGGAGGGCGGGCGGCATGGACACCTCAGCCTCCGGGGGGCAGACTCTCGCTTGTCGCCCCTGTCCCGGGAGCTGAGCCTGGCCGGGCAGCCTTCCCACTGGGGAGACCCAGCTTGGCTGGGCGGGGGGGGGGGGGGGGGGGGGGGGGGGGGGGGGGGGGGGGGGGGGGGGGGGGGCTGCCCTTCAGTTTTGTTTTTCTTGCCGAATCTCTGGGTGAGGAAATTGTGTTTCTTCTTTGCTCCTGGCTTTCCCCCACTTCAGGCCAGTCTCGGTTTTGAGAAGTCCAAATCAGTGGCTCTATTTTCAGCGTTCTAAACTCGGCCGTGCAAACACGCGGGCTTGGCGGGGATCCCCGGCTGCTATTTTAAATGTGCCAGCAGTCTTCTTGGAAGTCAGTCCTGGGTTTTCTCGGATTAGGCTGTGAGTCTGGGATCTCAGAGCACGGGGTGGGGGTTGTTGACTAGAAAATTCTACCCCTTCCTCCCGGTTTTATGCCCTCGGCTGGGCAGGGCCCAGGGAAGCCGCCCCTTCCGGAGGGACCCGGCTCCGCGGTGGGCGCAGCGCACTGGGACCTCCTCCCCCGCCTCAGCGTCTGTGCAGACGGGCACGGTCCGTCCCGGTAGGGAAAGGTGCTCTCCGGTGGGGATGCTCACGTGTTGCCACAGCAACGAGCAGACATGCAGCTGGTGCAGCTTCCAGATCTGTCCACGACCTCCACCTGAGACGGGCCAGTGTCCAGCTGGGGCTCCCAGGAGCCTGTGGCTTTGATTGGTCCCCTTCTCCTCCCTCCCCAGCCACACAGCAGGCTGGGCCTCTGGGCATGCGCCAGGCCGCATGTTAGCGAGGGCTGCAGGGAGGGTGCCAGGGCACCGCTCGGTTACCCGGTGCTGAGGGCGCACATCGGCAGAGGCCTCATGGGGAGAGAGTCGGGCCTCTTGCTCTGGGGACCTGCATCTCAGTTTCCTTCCTCCTCATCCTCAGAGTGACCCCACCCGCCCCCAGCTCACCCACTGGGATGCAGCCCTGACCGAGCCTGGGGACAGTGGCTGATGACTTCCGGGAAACTTCGAGGCAAGGCGTAGATGCAAAGTGAAATCTAGAATCAAACATTCAATGTATGTGAAACTTTGCAAAGCGGTGAGCACTGTCACGAGAGGTCGGTGGCCAGGCATCTAGCCACAGGCAGGTGGCACGGCCAGGGTCAGACGGCTTTCTTCAGAGGCCAAGAGCTGCTCCGCAGGGGGGGTTCTGGCACCAAGCGTGCACAGGGAGTTTGACTTTGAAGGTCCCCCAAGGGGCTTTGCTGGGAGACACAATGTGTGTCTGAAGCCAGGTAACGGGGGGATCTCCTGGCAGGTACCGCATGGGGACTGGCCCCCGTGCCCGGTGATCACCTCCCTGAAGGCGCACCCACCACCCACTCGCCTGCCCCCCCCCCCATTGATGTGGCACCCCCTTCCCTCCACGCCATCACCTGGACACCTGCCCTTCTCACATACTGCTCTCGGGGCTGCCCCTCCTCCTCCACCCTTCCTCCCTACCGTACCTCTACCACCTGGGTCCACGTCACGTCTCTGATACACCGCTCGCCGTCCCCCTGGCTGTCTACTCCTCATCCTCCAGATCCCTGTCCCTCAGTGCTGGCCCCCCGAGACACCCTGCTGAGTACCGCTACTCCGCCC
>PVKU01005530.1:64074-92715 GCA_004027475.1 Anoura caudifer | reverse complement strand
GCCCATCTTCTCAGGACGCTGCTTCTCCAGGGCGGACAGGTCGGTGCGGGCTGTGGGCGGCTGCAGGACTCACAGAGCGCTGGGGCCCAGGCAGGCGCTGCACCTGGGACAGGTCTGTGGCGAGGCAGAGCCCAGCGCTCTCCGGGCCGGCCTTGCGGTGTGGGGCCGGGGGCACTGTCGGAGGCAGCCCCCCAGGAAGCAGGCGCTAGAAGGGGGTGGCATCTCCTGAGCCGTGCTCTTGGGCTCCCACTGTGCGTGCGAAGTTCATGCCTGCTGTTTTACCAATAAGATCTTCCGACACTCGTAGCGGAGCAGGAAGCACAGAAACAACGCGGACTTGCTCTGGTTCCTTCCCCAGGGATGCCTTCTGCTGCTCAGGCGTGAGGCTGGCCTGCAGAGGCCCCGCAGTGGGCCGCCTTGGCCGCCACGTGCATGAGTGGTCTCACTGGCGCTGCTCCTGTCCGGAAAGTGGCTTCGTCACCTTCCTTATCCCTGAGGTAGTGAGCGTGCATCGTGAAGAGTTCCAGTGGGGCCCGGGTCAGTCAGAGAGAACGCCCCTCCCCTGCACCCCCAGGGATGGCCATGGGCACAGGTGAGCTGGTGTGAGTCCAGGCCACCCCCTGCAGCTGTTCTGCGCTGCCTGCTAATTAATCAGTCACCTGGAGACCAGGTGTTGGTTCCACCGAGTGCTGGAGCCAGTGTGTGCGCCCCGAGTGCCGGTGAGTCTCGGGCGGGACTTCTGCACGCGCAGCCGGTGTGGGTTGTTCAGGGTCTGTGCCGCGTGGGCCCTCCCACAGCGGTGTCTGCTCCGTGTCTGCGGGAGCTGCTTGGGCATGGGGGCAGCTCACGGGGGAGGGGACGAGAGGCGGAGTCGGGTGGGAGGTGAGGCAGGTGGCGCCCAGAGCCCATGTGTGCCTGGGACGTGGGAGCACCGTGTGAGGAGCGGCCCCGGGTTCCCTCAAGCAGCTCACGGCCTGGTCAGGCGGAGGTGCATCCATATCTGTGGCCGCCCTGGCCCCTCTGTGTTTTGCTCCCTTTCTGTGCTGAGAGCAGAGGCGGGTGGCAAGATGGGTGCAGGGTGGGGGGCAGGGGTGCTGGGACTGGCAGTGACGGAGTGGGCGCTGTCCTCCCCGGTGGGGAGCGACTTTGCATGCTTGTTTTGCTTTCCAGCTTTTAGTCCATTGCTGTGGCCTGTGCTGACCCCGAGCGTCAGTGACGGGAGGGGACCCACCGGTCACATGGGGTCATGGAGTGCATGGGGGGCATTTAAGCAGGATGGCGAGGCCTCTGCACCGTGTGGCCCCCATCGCCGTCCCCTGGACGTGAGGCTGGGACTGAGCCCACAGAGAGGAGGGTCCATGTGTGTCCGTCAGCTCTGCAGACCTGCTGCTGGGACCGCGAGCTGATGGGCAGCGTTCACGCTAATTGTGGGCGCGGCCACAGAGCGGGCAGCAGCCCCGAAAAACCGCTGCCTATTTCCCTGCAGACTCACAGCAGGTGGGGGGCAGGGGGGCGGGAAGCTCTCAGGACGCGCCCTGCACGCACCCTACGAAGAGAAAGAGCCCCTCTTTTTTCCTTTTGATTTGCAGTTATCTGCATTCAGTCAGGGGCCCTTCGCAGGGGGCTCTTCACCGAGGACCCTGTGCAGCCGGCCGGCAAGGGCCCAGGGCCTCCAAGTCCTCGTCCTGCCCCTGCGCAGGGCGTCCTGGGAAGGCATTCACTCTCGGTGCTTGTTCCGAAGCCGTCCTCTGGGTCCTTTGTCCTTCTCTCAATATAAACAGTAACTGCACCTGAACTTGAAAATGTTACCGTCTGCAGCTCGTCCTGGAGGTAATCCCGTCAGGCGCCGTCACGCCGTCAGAGGGCTGACGTATCATCGCAGGAATGGCCGGCATCTGAGCCTTCCCCCGGTCTCCTCGGTGTGTGTTCTAACCAGGAGGAGTTTTCCTGCTCATCTCAGCCTTGTCCTCGCTTCCGCACGCCAGGCGGCCGTTGCCTCCCACCGGCGTCTGAGCGGCTCTGCGGAAGCCACCTTTGCTTCAATGCCATGTGCCCAGGAAGGACGGTGGCGGTTTGCTCTTCCGTCCCGGAAGGGGGGCAGTGAGTGGGCCCGGTCGATTGGTTTCCTGACAGTTTCTGACTCGTATGCTGTCGTAAAATGCCCTTATTTCAACCTTTTCATTTTCAAAAACCTTCCAGTTTCATTTTAAGTGTTAAAATGTTTTCAGGAATCCGCAAAGTCCACTTACCGTATCACGTCTTACACCAGGTAGGGCTCTGACTTCGGTCGGAGATGACAGCACCCTTCTGTTTAGACTTGGCCAGGAGCCGCTGGGCTGGCCGGGCCCGCGGCCTTGGCTGCAACACACCACAACTCGGGCTGTTCCTGGGGTCCCTGTCCCCAGCCCCGTGGGGCAGGTGGCATTATTGTTGCGGTTACTTGTCACTCAGTGGCTGTAATTTAAAAGTTTCCCTCCATTCCTCTGTACAGAAGCTGCCTTGCCCAGGGCTCAGCCGTGAGGGCCCACCAGTGCGGGTTGAAGCCGCTCTGGGATGGGAGGTCCTTCTGCGGGGCGGGGCGGGGGGGGGGCGGGGTTCTTTAACAAAACTCACCGGCAGCACTCCAGGGAATAGAGAGGTGTGGGCGGGGGGCCAGGCGGTGGGGGTGGTCTGGGCCGCTGCGGACCCAGCCAGCCCGCCCTGCACCCCGGCTTCCGTGGGAAGGAAGGGCAAGGCTTGCTGAGACTCCACGTGGAGATCTGTGCCCTCCTGCCCCAAGTCTTCCCTCACTCGGTGAGGGGGTGTCAACGTCACCCCCAGTGCGTGGGCACAAGGCCCCGGTGAGTCTGGCTGGTGTGGGGCCGGGGCCCAGGGAGGCCTCCTGCGGAGCCTTGCTTTGGGGTGGCTGGTGAATGTGGAAAGCTGAACTATAAAGCAAAGTTTGGGGGCAGCGCGCATACTTTGGGGGTGGACTTTTTGTAACATTGTAGCTCGTAACTCTACTATGCATTTAAAGTCAGATGCACTTAATTCTGAAGGTTTTGTGACCCCTTTGAACTCCCACTCGTTAAAGGGATCTCCACGCACTGGATTGTACTTCCTTTTTTCTAAAACCCCTGGAGCATCCTGGCCAGAATTTTATCTTCGGAGCCACGAAATACCCTTCAGAACGTGGGTGGCCGTGGCCAGGCTGCGTTCCACCCTGCAAGGGCTAACATAATCCGAAACCCAAGCCCACAGTCTGTTTCAAAGGTGGCGCTTGCATCCCAGGGGGCGGGCGGACTGCGTGCCCCCTGCACCCGTCACCGCGCGGCAGCGGTGGCGTCCGTCCCCCGCGTGGGGAACAGCGTGGAAGCGGGAGCGGGGTGGAGTAAGGGGCGGGGAGCTGCAGAAAGCACTTGTGAGGCCCCCTGCCCTCCCGGGGCGAGACTTGGGCGTGGAGAGGGGGCCCCTCCCAGGTCCGCCGGGCGGCAGACCCCACCTCGCACTGCTTTCCGTCCTGCGTCCGGTTCACGGGAGTGGGGCGTCGGGCTGTCGCACCACAGACCCCACAAAGCACACCCCACAGCAAGCCCCGTGCGTGGCCCTGGCTCTGTAGCGGGGACACGGAAGTCAGGTGGAGCCCAGTCCCAGGTTTTAGGGATGCCGAGGTGTTTGCGAACAGCTTACCCTGAAGCAGCGCCAGCTCGTGAAATGCCCGTCCCCACCCGCGCCCCCCCCCCCCGCCCCCCACCCGCCGAGGGAGCCACGGGGGCCTCTCCGCCTGCGCAGAGCAGCTCTCCGCAGGTGCGTCTGCCGCACCCTGGAGCTGTCAGCGGGCCTCTCCCCTCCTGTTGGAAGGAGGGCGGGGGTGTCTGCTTCCTCTCTGTGCCGTCCTCGCATCCGTCCGGCATCCGTCCCGCATCCGTCCCCTCTGCTTGCCTCGCCCGCAGGCAGGGGGTCTTCTCTGCTGCTCCTGACCCGCCCCTGAGGGCCTGCACTCAGAGTTCTGGGACTGGGACCTGGTGTGCCGTGGTGCGTTTGGGGCACTGCTGGGGAGCACGTAGGGAAAGGGACCCACTGTCCTCTGGGAAGTTAAAAACCTGCGGATCCTCAGAGGTCCCGGGTTGGGGACGTTTGCCTCAGGCTTCCTTGGGGGGGTGGGGGCACAAGAAAGGACCCAGGGGATGCTGGCCACGTCACGAAAGACTCGGAGCCGCATCCTGCCTCGGGAACGATGCGTGGGGCTTGGCGGCATCTTGGTGGCCTGGCGCATGGCACCCTGTACTTGAAGGGTATGGTGAACTGGGCAGGGGTGTTACCAGGGAATGTGGGGGTGTGAAACTGCGTTGTTTGTGGATCTGGGCCTCCAAAAAGCACCCTGAAGTTCCGGCGAAGCCTAAACCAAATCCAGCGTCCCTGGGCTGTGTTTTATTCCAATTATCCTAGAGATTGAAGGATTTTTCAAGTCAGAAACTAAATCGCACTGTGGAGAACAGGGCCGGTGAGCATCCGTGGAGCCCTCTGTCTGGCTGCCCTTCGGGTTCAGTCTCCACCAGCCCTGGCTCCTTCCTGCTGCCTCGGAATGGGTTTATTTTGTTAGGGACGCGTGCACTGCAGCCCCCGGTGCCGGAACAAGCCACAGTGGGAGCCCAGCTCACCCCCACCCTGACAGCACCCCTGTTCCCTGGGATGCCCTTCCTCCTTCCCGTCGGGGCCCTCGTCTGCATTCTGGCTTTCCAGATTACAAAGGCTTGAAACCAAAAGTGAATGCTCCTTCGTGTTTCTGTTGCTAAAAAGAAAAAAATAAATAAAAACTTGTGAAATTTAAGGTCTTAAATAGACATCTCAGTCTCCGAGATAATACGTGGGTGTTAAATCTCACCTGCAGCGTCAGGCTCCCTCTTTCACCCTCGTGCGCAGTTTCCTGAGGTTTGTCTGGCCCCGGTGTCTGTGGTCGCTGGAGTGGACGGAGGGGCCGGGAGGTCGGCCCGGCCGTGGCCGTGTGCTGTGCTTCCGGGGGCTCAGGAGGCAGAAGGTGAGAGTCCGCGGCTCTGCTGGGGAGCCGACTGTCCTTCTCCAGGGCTCCTCGAATGTAGGAATTAGGTGGCTGGTCCCCACCCCCGGGGGGCAGCCAGGAGCTGATTGAGCAGTCGGGGTCTCCGCAGGTGCCCCGCCCACCCCCTGCCTCGCTGTGCCCCTGCTGTTCGGTCCAGGGAGGTTTTTCAAACAGGATCGTTTCTGGCTTCCAAACAGGGGTGCCTGTTTCATGTGCAGCCCAACGAGGGCCTGACCTTTCCCACTTAACTTTGCGGTTCTGCACAAGGGTGTTCCGGAAAGCAGGCCCAGAGCTGCTGAGGTTCTCGGTTTGTGTTGCTGGCAAGCAGAGAATGAGGGGGTTTGTGGTCAGGATGGACGCTAAGGAAGTTCGGGGTTGGGAAATAGAATCTGTCCCGGGAGTGAGCAGGAAGAGAAACGGCCGGGGCTTCGTCTCCAGCTTTCTGTTCCTTGTTTTGTTCCGCAGCTCGCTGCCCCGGGGGCCACAGGTCTGGCCTCCGCCCCACTGCTGGGGTCAGTGGGGGCCGCCGTCGAGAGGTGGCCGGCGTGGGCCAGAGGTGGCCCGGGAAGGAAAGGCCCAGAAAAAGAAGCTCCTGTGTTGAGAGAGGAGCTTTGCTTTGAAATCAGCCTTGAGTCCTTTGTGGCTGTGGCTTTTGAAGAACGGGGAGGGACTTGGGGACTTTTGGGGACCTGCACTAAGAGGCTTTCCTGAGACTCATTGAGAGTTCCAGTCTGCGTGTTCTGCGGAGACCGGCTGAGTGTGGGTGACTGGGTTGTGACTCGGGGGAGCTGTGAGCAGCCCCTCGGCTGGCCAGGGGCAGGCCGGGCAGGGGTGCAGCTTCACAGCACAGGGTCCCGTGGCTGACCTGTGGGGGGCAGCTCTGGTCACATTTCCGAGCTGTGGGAGCCCAGATCCTGGGAGGCAGGTTGTCCACCAGGCCTGCCGTCAGCAGACCCTGGAGGTGGCCGGCCCCAGCCCCCAGCAGGAGGGAGCGGACTGGCGGGATGGACACAGTCTGAGGTGGTGAAACAGGTGGGCGCAGCCACGGGGTAAATGGGGAGGGGGGGGGAGGTCTCCACGGTGTTTGCCGTCCCTCCTGCTTCAAAGCCAGCCACCCCACGTTCAGATTTCCACAAAAAGTGCAGAGCCAAGCCTGCCGCTCAGAACAGGGGTTCTGAGAGCAGGGGTGCTGGGCGAGCGACCGCCTTGCGGTGAGCCCCCAGCCGTGTGCCTCCCGGGCCACCCCTGTCACTCTCGTCCTCTCTCCCCCTCACCAGGAAGGGGCTTAAGTCCTGAGCTGCTCCCCAGCGATGTCGTCCGACCCCCTGTGCACCCCGGTATGTGGCCCCCAACACGCTCACCTCGGTGGGGGTGGAAGCCGCCCTCGATCTTCACTCTCACAAACCCCTTCCTTCTGAGCTGCAGGTGCGCCTCTGCCCACCTGCCCCGCAGCGGGCGGCCACCCCCTGAGAGCACAGCAGGGGCCGAGGGCCAGTCCCTGCTCTCTTGTAGCTGAGGGCTTGCGTCTCCAGCCGCTCCGGCCTCCCGCGGCCTCCCAACCTGCCCGTCACCCTCCCTCCCCTCCTCTGCTGGGTCCCCCGACCTGCGCACCTCTGTCTTGTGGGCCAGGTGGCCGCCCACCCTGCTTTCACATCCCCCCGGACAGCGTCCACCTTGCTTCCCCCAACACGTTCCCTGCCGTTGCCCCGGGGTCCACGTGGCTCTGCCACGCGGTGGCTCCTCATCCAGCTCACTCGCGTCTCCTGCGTCCCTTCGAATCCGCTGGCATTTCTTGACTCATAGGCATTCTGTGAGTCACTTCTTCATGGACGTGACAGAGGGTGATGAGCGTTCTGAATCTATGGAAAATACATGGGGAGTGGATCCCATTTGGAAGGAGAGGTGTTTGCCGTCGGCTCGGGGGTCCCGGAGCGGCTGCGGGGCCCTGTTCCCAGGCACGTGGTCTCACCCATGAGAAGTGGCCCATTGGGGGCGTGGGAGGTCAGGGCGCGTGGGTCAGCTGTGTCGAGCGGGTCCCCTGCACCTGCAGGTGGGGGTGAGCGGCAGGGACGCCACCCCACGTGCGCTGAGGCTGCAGCAGGGCTGGGCCGAGGGCCCGTGCGGCTGGGCCCCCTCTCGTTTCTGGCATCCGCAGCGTCCGGTATGTCTGAGAGAAGCAGAACATCAGCTCGCTCTCTTCCACGGTGCCGAGTGTCGCACTGTGGACGTGGGGTTTCAGAACCCAGTCCTCCCCCTCCTCCGTGACTTCGCTGGTGGGGTTCAGGCAAGTGACTTGGGGCGAAAAACCGCACAGTCAACTCTGACAGGGTCAGCTCCGGGGAGCTGGGAGCCTCCTGAGTATCCCCGCTTGTGAACGTGTGCCTCCAGGACCCCCTGGCCAGGGTGGGCCTGTCTGGCCGGCAGGGGCCTGGAGATGAGGAAAGTCACTGTCAGGGGTGGGGGGGCCCTCGGAGTCCTGGGCAGTGTGCGCCTTACGGTTCAGGGGGCAGAACACAGACGTGGCACCGGGACTGCCGTGTGGACCCGGGAAGGCCAGTTGCTCGGGGGCGGCCGTGACGCCCACCGAGAGCAGTGTGCACCGGCGGCCTGTCCATCCTCTGGTGCGGAGATAGGACCCTCGGGGGCGTTTCGACCTCACACTCCAGTCGGCCGTGCGTCTCACTGTGCGTCCCCTCCTGTTTTACAGATGCCTTTGTGAACAGCCAGGAATGGACACTCAGCCGCTCTGTCCCGGAGCTCAAAGTGGTGAGTGCTCCCTCTGGCCTTGGCAGTGGTCTGTCCCTGCCCACGGGGAGGGGGCTTCGTCACAGGCGGGGCGACCTGTGAGCACACCCAGGCCTGCACCCCCGGGGCCCCAAGGTGGAGCTGGCCTCTGGGGGTGTCCCTGGAAGGGCCGGGTATCCTGGCACTTTGGGGCCTGAGCCCTGAGTGTGCCTGTGCGTCCATGATGGGCGGCCGGCCAGAGTGGCCTCGTGTGCGCGGGGGGGGGGGGGTTCGTCTGTCATCTGCTGTCGTGTGTGTGTGTGTCTGATTCTCTCTCTCTCTCTCTCACGAGCACGCGCGCACACACACACACACACACGACCTCACTCACCCTTTGCCGGATGTCACGGGGTGTTCCTCTGACGAGTCATCGAGCTCTGGAACTCATCCTTAAAAAACGGGGCTGTTTTCACTGCATTACGAAATAGGGGCATAGCATTAAAAGAAGGATTTTGTTTGTGTTACAGACTTTGAATGTTCTTTCAGGGAGATTACTTAAAGCTTAAAATCGGCGCACAGAAACCGTCCTGGGTCTCTCACAGCCACACCTGTGAGCACCCGCCCCGGTGCCTCCCCTCGGGGGAGGAAGGGTCATGCACCACCTTGAAGGGGCCCTGCTGTTTGTGGTGAAATGGCGGCATCTGGGGGACATGTCTGTGTATTTGTATGTGTGTGTACACGTGTAGTGCGTGCACATTCATATGCACACGTCTGTGCATGTATATGTGTGTGAATGTTGAGTGCTTGTGTGTGCGACGTGTGCACATGTATCTATATGTGTGTGCTTACGTATGGTGTGCATGCATTTGTACGTGTGTGTGCCTGTCATGGCGTGTATGCCCGTGTGTGTGATCCTCCGAAGCGGGGCTCTGGCGGTGTGGTGCACACGGGTGGAGCTCAGCCCCGGTGCGGGCCTGCCCTGTTCTTTCGGATCCGCATTTGTTCGCAGCTCCAGCCTGCCTGCCTGCCCAGGGACCTCCAGAGGCCCTTGGACACCTTCCCCTGGTTGGACACAGGGTGGGGGACAGGACCCTCAGGTGGCTCACTTTTGAGATGAGGAGATCATGCAATAAGAAACGTCCAGATTTTGAAGAGAGCGTGTATGACTTTTAAGTGTGATTTTTTTCACGAGGAAACAGTTTCTTAAAGCAGGAGGACATGTGGGGCGCCACCCTGAAATTGGGGGCCAGCCACAGCGCCATGCCTCCCCTCTAGCCCCACTGACGTCACCGGCGCAGTCAGCCTGGCCCATCCCCTTCCTTCTACGCCCCCCCCCCCCCCCCCCCCCCCCCCCCCCCCCCCCCCCCCCCCCCCCGGAGCGCTGACCTTCTCTGGGGCACCTGCCAGTGGGTTTCCTTCCTCGTGGGAGATGAAGGCCCCCCCCCTCAGTCCCCTGTCCGTCTCCAGAGCCAGGCTATGCAGGCCTGACCGGCACGCAGCCACCACCGCCTGCCTCTGGAACACAGCACCAGGCGCGGCCAGGAAGTGCCTATCGGGCGGACGCCATGCAGAGGCGCTGTGGTTACTGGGAGTTTGTTGTGGAGATTGGCCGGATTCTCTCACACACACTGCGAGACCACAGTGCCACCGGGTCCTGCTGGGGGAGGGGGCGCGGGATGGCTGTCCCCCCGAGGCTCTTTCTCCGTGCGGGCGCACTGTGGCTGCTTCACCTGTCACCTCATTCCCTCCTGGCCACTCCACAGACAGGGAAACAGGCCCAAGGGCTGTAAGAACTGGCCCGAGGAGCCAGTCACACGCAAGGGTGGAGCCAGGACCCCCAGCCCTGCCAGACGCACTTCCCGCACCGAGGACACGTTCTCCGTCTTTGCTGCCCCGTGCGGCGGCCCCTGCCCCACAGGACTGTGGAGCACTTAAGTGTGGCTTCTGTGACAGGGGCTGAACTCTAAATTTTTGTTTGTTTGGTTTAAATTGGCATGGCCACCTGTGGCCACACAATTGACTGATGGCCCACTGAGTACGGAACCTCGGATGCAGACCTGGCTTTGAGAGTCAGAGGTGTTGAGGGCGCCGGCCTGTAATCGAGGCGGCTCACCCCCACAGACCCTCTCTGCCAGCACCGGAACAGCGTGCAATTGTCTGAGATAAATGGCCGGGGGAAGCAGAGGTGGCTACGTGGAGGGCTCTGGACTCTGCTCCCCCAGAGTGACTGCCTGAAAGTTAGCAGGAGTTCGCTGCCCAGGTCGACCCCACCCGTGGACGAGGATATGTGAGCGACTCGCCAGGCTCGAGGGGGGCATTCTTTGCATCCTGCCCGACCTGTGGGTGGGCGTCGGCCCGGAGGTGGCGGCAGACAGCTCGGCCCGTGGGGCAGAGGCCTTCCGTGCTGCAGAGCCGCCCGCATGGGCAGAAAGCGCCCCCTTGTTCAGAGACGGCCCCTGTGTGTCCACAGGGCTGCAGTTGTCTCCGCCCTGGGCCCACCCCCACGCCCCGCCGAGACAGGTGGCCCCTTAGGTCAGCGCCTCCGGCACCCTGACTCCGTCGCACGAACGCGGCAGCTGAGTGACGTGATGGCACGCCTCAGACGGGCTCTTTATGCCGTGCATTGCGATCCGTCTTCTGGAATCTGTCAGAGAGAAAAGTCTCACTGTTGGCCGCCTTCTCGAGGGTGCTGGTGCCATCCCTTGTGAGTCCTGAAGTCATGTCCGGGTTAGGTCATCAGTGATGGCTGCTGTTGGTGCCACCGCGGAGCCACAGGCCAGTCCCTGGGTGCCAGGCACACAGTCGGCCCTGCTGTCTGCGCAGAAGGGTGGAGACACCGGCACCTGGCTCGTACAGGGGCATGTTAGCCAGCCGCTTGTCACGCCCTGCTTGCGTGTTTCCGTTGAATCCCCACCTGGTATTTTTGCTGAAAGCCTGGATTTTCTTTCCAGCAAGGGGCAGGTGCAAGGGGTAAGCGGGGACGTTTGGGGCGGCAGCGAAGGCACTTTGGGAAGAGGCCACATTCCCCTTCCTCCTGGGAGGTGGCGACAGCCAGCTCCCGTCCCGCTGGCTCGCGGCCCTGCCCAGAGGGTGACGACAGCTGGTGGTCATGGCACTGGCCACCCGCAACGCATAGTTCCGTCCCAGAGTTGCCAGGACACCCTCACTGTGCCGCCCCGGCGTTCCCCACGGAGCCCGGACACCCCTGCGGAGTGGCACGCGCCCAGGGGCAGCCCCGGGGCCCCGGGCAGCTGAGCCGCTGGTGGAGCATCTTCGTTCGTCATTTCAGCTCCTCCGCGTGGTTGGCTGTTGGTCTGTGCCGGTGGTGTGCGTGCGTGGGCGGGTCTGAGGGTGGCCGTTGGAACCCCAGCAGACCCATCCCCTGACCCCTGGACCGACGGATTTCCGCCTCCTGAGGGGCCAGCCCCTGCTCTGCAAGTTGCGGACACGAATGAAGGAGGGGATGTTGCCGCCCGCACTCAGAAGGCACGGGCTGCTCAGTGTGCGATGTTGAGCATTTTCCTCCTCAGCAAAGAGAAACTCTGATCTTAATTAAAAATTTAATTCTGTGGCATACTGTTCTGGATTTCCTCAGCATGAAGCTGACAAACAGTGGGTACCCTTGAGCAAAAGAATAATTGATAGGGGGAAATTCTTGGATTACAGAGGCCTAAGGTAAGAAGACAGCGTGAGCCAAAGCAGGAAGAGAAACAGCTTTATTTAGGATCTGTCCACAACGCCTGGCTCTCGGCCCTGGGAATACAGCCACTCATTCATGCTGGCTAGAGTCAGGCTCCTTCACTCACTCACTCACTCACGCACCCCATTCATTCATTCACTCACTCACTCCATTCATGCACTCATTCATTCACTCATTCACCCATTCATTCATGCACTCATTCATTCACTCCATTCATTCACTCATTCAACCACTGCTGCTGAGAGTCTGCCTGGGGCTGGCCTCAGCGCTGGACTACAGGGGCAGGTCTCTTGTTTTGTTTTGTTTCTCTTAAAGAATTGATTTGGTCATGTTGAAACCCAGATGGGAGATTTCTAGTGGGGGAGGAGAAGATTGAAAGATGGGAAGATGTTCTTCAGAAGCAGCTTCCTGGAGAAAGTGGAGGAGGGGGACCCCAAGCCCAGGGGAAGGGAAGGCCCAGGTTTACGAGAACGTCAGAGCTGTGGGCACCCACCTCCCTCCCGCCCAGGTGTCTCCGTCCCGGTCACGGGAGCCAGCATTGCTGACGCCCGCCAGGTCACTTCAGCCTGTGCTCACGTCGCCGTGACTCTCGATGGGTGCTCTGAATCTAGGAAGACCGCGGCCCCCTTTCTCCGTCCCTCGGCACACACCCGTGTTCAGAGCAGCCGGCTGCTCTCCTGCTCGGCCTGTGCAAGCCGCGCCCTCCCTGGCCCGCCCCACGGTGTCATTTACCTGTGTGGCTCTTTTCACCTCATCTGACCCGGCCCTGAGCTCCCACCCTGGGGTCATGATCGAAATGCCCCGGGACGTCCTCCTCATCCCCACACGCTCTGGTCAGCCTCTGAGGCCCACGTTACACTGCACACCACGCTCTAGAGCAGAGGGTTCACAGTACATGGTGTGCTGACTCACGCTCCTTTCCCGGTGGACCCACCGCCTGGGGTCTCTGGGAAGGGGCCTCGGCCGTTGTAGGGGGAGCTGGTGAGGCTGATGGAAGGGGACCTGCTGACGAGGGGCCGCAGTCCCTTCTCCTCCAGCAGGACGACTTCCGGAGCCTGTTTCTGACCTTCCAGCCTGCGCGTGGCTGTGATCTCGCGTAGACCTGCCACCCATTTTAACTCTCTCTGATAGCAGCTGGCCGAGCAGGCTGGTGTGTCTCTGTCCTTAACGATCGTCCCTTGCTCTGTTTCAGGGGATCGTGGGCAACTTGGCCAGCGGCAAGTCGGCGCTGGTGCACCGCTACCTGACCGGCACCTACGTCCAGGAGGAGTCTCCCGAAGGTACGCCGTCTGGCAGGCAGGCGGGCACTTAGCAGAGCTCAGCTTTGTAAATTTTTCTGTAACGTATCCTAAGTCATTTCTCTGACATATCAGCTGTCAAGAAAGTAATCAAACACCAGGCAGTGGAAATCCTCAGGTACATTGTTTCTCCCGTAGTATGTGTAGCCGGCCGATCCGAGTCACTGTGGCATTTGGAGCAAGAATAGACCAGGCAATGGTCCGGAACCTATTTCTTCCCTAATAGCTGCCCGTGCAAACGTGAACCCAGCCTTACTCCCTTAAGCAGTGCTCAGCCATCGCTCTGCTCTGGGCATTGAGCTTGTATGTAACTTGCATGTCTTGGGGCTCAGTCCCGGACACGGGCCATTCAGGAAACCACATGTTGGAGTATGTTTCCCCTCTGTATTGCGTTATACGCAGGTAATGATCCTTTTGCAGGAAAATAAGGTATTCCATTGGCCATTAGGCTTTTCCTCCTCCAGATAACATTTTTATTTTTGCTGTAGCTGCAGCATAGTAACCCTAGGGGCCCCTGCAGTCCCTGTACAGTCCGCAGCTTGTTTTTCTAAATTATATTTTCTCTCCGTGTAACCTTTTCAAATCCAACTCTGAGACACTGAATTTCTGGTTCCTTCTTTCTCTTACTGGCTGTTCCATTCTTTGCAGATATGGACGCAGGTAACTATGCACTTTCTTCGTGGTAGCGCTTGTCTTGTTCGGAGAGAGCGGAGAGGCGCAGCTTTGCACCGTAGTGCCCCTTCCCTCCTCGTCCTGTGCCTCATCCTGTTGTGTTGCGTTCTGCCTTTTTTTAAGTTCAACATCCACCCTGTTTTGTCCCTTAGATGTGTTTCTAGCTGTAGTCCGAGTAGCTTCCTGTGTTTCCTGTAACACCTGTTCTAGCCTTTAACTCCCGCCCTGGGGACGGGGACCGGGACCGGGACCGGGACCCTGCAGAAAAGGGCGGGGGGTGGGGGGTGGGGGGTGGGTGCCCTGGTCTCCGCTCGGGGCTCTGCCATCAATTTGGGGAATTTTGCCAACGTATCAAAGCCTCGCGGCAGTTACATCAGGGAGAGGCTCAGTGGATGGTTTGGGAAGGTCGAAGGGGAACACGAAGGCCTGAAGGTGGGAATTGATTAGAAAGTACGTGCCGTCCAGGGAGAAGAGTGCAGGTGCGAGAAAGCCGCGTGGTCTAGAGAGGGGAGCGGTGGGTGGCGCGCAGGCTGGCCTTCTGCCCTCCTCCTGGGTCCGTCTCTGTGGGGGGCTGCTTGTCTGCGTCCCTTGGGACCGGGCTCGGCCTTGGCTTTCCTAGAAGTCAGGTTTTCCGTGTGTCCCATGGGTGCGGCTGCTGTGCAGGTTGGTGGCTGCTGTGCAGCTGGGGGCCTGGGCAGCCTGCCTATGGGGGGGGGGCGCGTGGGGAACAACGACCTTTTTGCCTGCACCGCCCCCACCCCACCCCCGGCGCTCGGATTCCAGCCCCGCCCCGGCTTTGTCACCAGCCCTTGCCTCTCTGCCTTTCGGGCCCCACTGCTGGAGTCTCTGCGGTCTAACTCGGGGACGCCTTTCCCGCCCGTTTTGCCTGCGCTGTGGCCATGCCTCTCCCCTTTGCTCGGGTCTCACTTTGTCACTCGTGTGTGGCCCGACCGGGGTGTCTTTGCAATTGGCCTTGTGTCCAATGAGCACTAAGGCATTTCTGTCAAATGTTCATTCATGAAAAGTTAAAATTGTGCTGTAACTGCGATCTCTCAATAGCCCATCATTGGGTTTTTCAAGTAACGCTTTACTCCGCCGAGTTCTGTGGTGTCCTGTGCACCTTTTTAAATGCGTGGTTTTAGAGGGCAGGGAAGCACGCGTGTGTATGGGAAAGGGCATTCCTCCTTCACCCGCACAGCGAAATGTCTTGTTCCCCCGTGGGCCCCGTGCCCAGGGCCTCTGGGTCTGGAGCAGGGTGGTCCCCGGCCACCTGGCCACTCCCGCTCACTGACTGCCTCCAGGTCAAGGGGACTCGGGGTGCTGGGAGCTTGGAGCGGCACGCCCCCGGGGGCACCCAGCGGACATTCACGAGGCCCTCCGGTGCTGACTTGTGCCTGGAAGCCCCTTGGCCCCCTCAAACCCCTGTTCCCCAGGGGCCAGCCACCTGTGCCTGCCTGGAAGCAGGCAGGTGGCCATGCCTTTGTCCCTCTGAACCAGACCAGGAAACTGACTCCCACATCCTGTCCACGGGGCCCTGGGCGGGTCTCCAGATGGCAGCAGGAAGGAACCGTGGCGGTTGTTTCTGGAAGCAGATGAGAAAAGCCTTGATTTCTCGCTGTCTCCACACACTGAGGTGTTCCCCCCCTCAGCCAGCCCATCTTGGCGCAGTGGTGTCCGGTGTGGTGGAATGCGTCGGTGCCGCCCGCCGCCCGTGTGCCTCGCTGAGAAGTGTCTTCACGGGCGGCGGGGTGAGGGTGCCCTGTACCCCCAGAGCCCTGGCAGCCTCTCCTGGGTATGCGGGAGGTAGACAGCCAAGGGCAGCTCAGCCCCTGCCGTGACTCCCCGTGAAGACCAAGGCTCCCGTCAGCCCCCCACAGAGGGCGGCGGAGAGGGCGCCAGGCCGAGGTGCTGGACTTGGAGTGAGCCGGGAGGCCTCTCCCTTTCTCGGTCTCACCTCCACCTTCTCATTGACGCTCTGCCCTCTTGTAGCTGCGGGGGCGGTCCCCTGCCTCCGGCTGCACGTGGCAGGGCTTTCAATGGCAGGCCCGTGGCCGGCGGCAGCCCCAGCCCATCTCCTGCCCGCCCTGGTGGGCCTGTGGATTTAATGCGTGTGTGAACTCCCTTTAGCGGCCCTGACCCGGGCCAGGGGTCTGTGGGTTGCCCTGGCGGGGAGGCCTTCCTGTTTTTAGAAGAGTTCTCTCTCCGTAGAAACTGTCAGGTGACCTCCCGACCCCCACCAAGGGGAACCTCTGTGATTCCAGCTGGAGCGCGGGGGGTGGCGGGGGGGGTGGCATTTGTCCCGTTTTCAATGTGCAGTTTTGGTTGACATTTTACTCCTGAAGCAAAGGGAGCTGACTCACGCAATTTAGAGCATTTTAAAGGCACAATTTAAGTGAAGTGGATTTAAATGTTATGTGTGTTTCAGCTAGTGAATTACCAACACCGAAGTAGGCGATTCAGGAGGGAGCTTGGGGCTCCACGAATATAATCCAGAGAGTAAAATTTTTGTGAAAATTTCTGTGCCAAATATGCTTTTAATTGCGCGTGCGTGTGTGTGTGAGAGAGAGAGAGACAGACATGTACACCTACCGAGTCCCAGGGCTACCGTAACACACCCCACAGATTTGGTGCTTAACGTGGCAGAAGTCTGTTCTCTCAGCCTGGCGGCCCGGAGTCTGAGATCGGGTGTCGGCGGGGCTGGCTCCTCCTGGGGCTCTGAGGGCACGCCAGCCACGCGGGCCGCCGGCCCCTGCTGGTGTCCCTGGGCCTGCGCGCGCGTCGCTCCCATCTCTGCTGGCTGCGGTCACCCCGTGGCCTCGTCCATGTGTCCAGGTTTCCCTCTTCTCGTTGAGGACGCCAGTTGCCGGATTTAAGGCCCACCCTCCTCTAATATGACCCCATCTGCAAAGACTCTCTTTCCAAGTAAGGTCACGACAGGTAATGGGGGTTCGCACTTGAACTTGGCTTTCTGGGGATGAATTCTCTCACAACGGTGTGCGTCGCGCACACACACAGCGTTTAAACAGAAGCTGCGTTTGCAGCTGAGGATGTTGCCTCGGTGACCTCCCGGTGACGGGCAGGGTGGGTCGCTGCCCCAGACCTTCCAGTGGTGCTCGCTGCCGGCGTTCTTGAACTTCACCCAGACCCCGCAGTTTACGAGTGACCTTCACGTCTCTGATGGACATATTGCAGCTGCCATCCCTTTGAGGAAGGGGGGCCAGATGGAAACAGCTCCCGGCCGTTAGCGCCCCCCCCCCCCCCGCCACGAGGGGCTGCTCGTGGGACTGGGGGGCGGCATCGGGACGTGTGATCCGAGCCCCCCGCCCCTGCCTGCTCATGTCCTCCACGTCCCCTGCGTGCCTGTCACAGACCCCCTGCGACCGCCACTCGATTTCTAATTCTCTCCCTTAAAGAAAAAGGAAAGAAAGCTGGGCCGTTTGGTGTGTGTGGGAATTTGAGGTGAGGACCTGCCCTGAGACGCCGGACTGTGTCCCGCCCCCTCCCCCCCACCCCGTACTGTGCAGAGCGGCCTGCGTGCGGGGACCCCTGGAATAATGGAGGTGCCCTCGAGTCCCCCACTTAGTGTGTCCTGGCCGGGGCCCACCAGCCCGGGAGCTAAGGTGTCTGTTCTGTCGGCGGGGACCAGGCGTGAGCTGCAAGCAGGATCAGGGCGGACTGTATGCACACGTATGTGCATGTACGAGCGTGGCATGCATGTGTGTGCATGCACACCACAGGTGGCTGATAGTTTACCAAACATGGCAGCGTCCCAGGGTTCAGACGCTTTGACCTGGTGGAGTCTTTGGTGACTGACCGAGGCCAGACACGGAAACTGGTCGGCTCCCTGGGGAGCCTTCCATCCACCCCGGGTGGCTTCCTGAGGCCCCGGGGATGGGGAGGAGGAGGGCTCTGAGGCTGGATCCAGGCACTGGCAGCTGCCTGAGTGTGCTGGCAGGGGTCACCTGCCCTGCACCTGTGGCCAGCATCCGTGACCCTTTTCAGAATCCCTTTTCATACTGTGTTGCTTATTTTGAAAAGCAGCACCACCACAGACAAAACGAGAGCCGGCTGTCGCTCTGCATGGGCCACGCGAGTGGGCCGAGGGGGCATGTGTGAAGCTGTGGCGGGGGTCGGCGTGGTAACAGAAACCGAGTCACGGCATGTCCTCACCTGCACACCAAGAGGAGAGGACTGGATTCCGGGGCCTGAAGAAGGGAGGGCGGAGCCCAGTCGGGCACAGGGCACCCAGCGGGTGTAAGTGCGTCACTTCAGAGTGGACCGGGCTGGCTGGCGAACCTGTCTTCCATTGCAGCCCAGGGATGGAGAGAGATGTCCTCGTTCTGGGGAGTGGCCAGGCAGGTGGCCCTGGAGGGGTGGATGAGGGGAGCCAGGCCCCGGGGCTCCTGGTAGTCATCATGTTGGCGCTGGCTTTGCAGAGGGTCACAACAGGACAGGTGGGGGGTTCCTCAGACACCCCCGGACCTGGGAACTCACTCTCACGAGGGTGGGAACTGGCTCCCTGCCGACCCTCTGCCGCCTGGGCAGGAGCGGCAGCTGCTCTCGAGTGCTGCGAAATGCTGGCTGCATGCAGGCTGTGGTCAGGCTGCAGGGTGCCAGGCACCCTGGCACACGCTTGGACTTGGGCAGGAACCTGGCGGTGTGCAGTTGCAGATGCCAGCCGAGCGCAACCCCAGACGTTCCAGGTGCGGAATCTTCCTGGGCCTTGGCCGGGTCCGATTCTGGCCGAGAGAGAGGCAGTGACCGGTGCATGCACTCCCAAGGGGGTGCCCGCCTTCTGGGGTGTTCTCGGGACCAGCACCCGCTCTGGGGTGGGGACAGAGCCTGGAGGCCAAGCCTGCTGGACTTCTCCCGTTCAGGCAGTTACATTGTTTCCATGGGAGTGTAACAGTTACAGAGCCTCCCGGAGAGAATGGAAGGTGACATCCAAACCACAGCATGCCTGCATCAGCCGGAGAAGTACAGTGTCCACGGCGAGACCTCCCGGCCTGCAGCCGTCCTCACGGAAGGCGCTCCGATGCCAGCCCACCCGCAGGCGTGGGCGCCACCCAGCCTGGGCGGCTCAGGCGCTCTCTCAGCCCTGTGCCCGCTGCAGCAGGGCACCTTCTGCTGGCCCGCTGGGCTTCTGGGGGGGGGGGGCTGAGTTCCGTGGAGGGTAGTGTGTGAGCCTTCGGGGGCTTGGGTCCTGACTTCCGAACCCAGCTCTGAGGGGCAGTTGGAGTGGGGGTGGGGGGTGGGGTCTGGGGGCTCCGCGCTCAGGGCCGAGATCCTGGGGTGCTGCAGCTGCTGCCCCAGGGAACCTCAGGTGGGGGGGTGTTTACTGTTACGTATGTGTAATAATGTTACGGTGGGTGTAATAACGTTACGGTGGTTGCAGTGTTTGTTTTTTTAAGAGGGAAGCACTCATGGGACTTAACCAGAGTGAAACTGGGAGCGTTGTTGGTTGGATGGCGACACTGGCGGACTGGCCCAGGCAAACCAGCCCATCCCCCAGCCAGAGTTCCGTTTTCTTTCAGTCTTAAAAGGACAGTATTTGGAGGAGAGAGCTCTTAATAGGTTTTATTTCTTAAACTGCTAATTTACATTCTCCTCCAACATCTTGAGGAAAACACAAGGAAACGGAGTTTAGTCTATTTAACTGTTATGCCGAGATGTAAGGAAATCGAATTTAACTATCAGGCAACAAACCACTTCCTCACATATCAGTTTGCAGCTTCTTTCTGAGCAGCCACATCGTGTTTTTGGAGACGTTTTGTGCAGCTCTCTGGTACCCCTGGTGTTTCATCGGTAAGCCTTGCGCTCGTCCTGGCCGGTCCGTCCAGGACTCGTGGCTGATGAGAGACAGCAGTGAGGCCGTTTTCACGAACACGGAACGGGCCGTAGAGCCTCTCGGCTCAGTCTGGCATCTGCCTTTGCATCCTGTGAACTTTGGTTTTGTTTGCTCGATGGCAAGAAAACGGGAGCCACGCAAATGGCACTTTAAACGTATATGTATCAGCCTGTTTTTCTTTTTTTAAAAAGATTATATTATTATTTTTTAAAGATTTTATTTTTAGAGAGGAGAAGGGAGGGAGAGAAACATCGATGTGTGGTTGCCTCTCGAGTGCCCCCCAGTGGGGACCTGGCCTGCAACCCAGGCATGTGCCCGGACTGGGCATTGAACCGGTGACCCTTGGGTTCGCAGGCCGGCGCTCAAGCCACTGAGCCTCACCAGCCAGGGCAGCCTGTTTTCAACTTCGGGCTGCTCATCCACTAACTAGGTCCGACAGCGTTGACGCAGCGGGAATAGGGGGACTGGAAACCCCAAGTCGTACCCGTAACAGAAGCCCTCCCGGCGTCCTGACGGTGCGTGCCACTTTCCACCAGCGTGGACCTACCTGCCCGTTGCTCGGGGCCTGGGCTCTCGGTGTGTGACGTGCGTCGGCTGTTACTGCGATACAGTTTCAAAAACGGTTGTGTCTGTACAAGAAGTGCTTAAATGAGCCGTTGTCAAAATCTCCGAATCCTCTGGAGACGGGGCCCGCGGACGGGCGGTGCTCTGGAAGCCCCCTGCTTGGTGGGGGCCCTGCCCTCGCTGCTGGTGCTGGGGTCTGGCACCAGGGCCTCCGCTGTCTCACCTTTGGAGCCACGTCAGGGCTCCGTGGCTTCTCCTGGAACATCGTTTTGATTGGCAGACTCAGATCGTTCTGCACGTCAGGGAAGCTGCTTTGGTGTTTCCTCTCCGAATGGCCTTTTAGTGCGTTTGTCGGGGACTTGTTGTCAAACACCATCTTATCCCTTTGCTAGGCTTCTTTTTCTGTGTTCCTGTCAATTAGCTTCTAAATACTTCATTTCTGTCTTGTTAATCTCGTTGACTGTGCTTATTTTAAGCCACTTCTCAGTGTTGGAAACTGAGTTTTTGGCAGCGTCCCTTTGGTCCTTTGTCACATTGTGTTTGTTCCTTCTGGAATGTTCCCGGTCCTCGTTACAGGACAGAAAGAGCTGGTCCACCTGGGGCTACAAAGCCCAGACTCGGGACACCGAGAAAAGGGGGTGGAGGAACGTTGGCCCCTTGTCGTGACAGACGTCACCCAGGAGAGCAGAGAACTCTGAGGGGAGTGGGTGGCGGATTCCATCGAGCAGGTCACAGGGCACTGGGGTTAGGGGCTCGGGGTGGAGCTGGGAGCTGATAGGCCGGAGGTGAGGTCAGGGTGACAAATCACCCCCCAGGTGTTGAGGGGACAGCTCTGAGGTCTGTCCTCAGGTCCCTGTGACTGCTCTTATGGGAAAGTAGCCAGGTTGCTCCACCTCAGGGCTCAGGGGCTGAGACCGAACTCAGGTCAAGACATGCCCTTTTTTATAAAGCCCGAAGAGGTCATGACCTGTGACCCTCAGTGAGGTCCAGGCTACTGCCTTCTGTTGCCTCTGAGTTGGGGGGGTCTCAGTGGTTGCTGATTATGGTGGGGAAGGTCAGGTCTCAGAGGCGGGGAGAGGATTTCTGGAGCTAGGATTTAAAGCCAGATTGAATGAAAGTCAGAAGCACCCTCAGACTGACCCTCAGCTCGGGGTCTCCACTTCACCAGCCCTCCCCACCCTGTTGTCCCATGCCCGCCCCCGCCCTTGTCTTTCCGAATGCCTGTCCTGAAGCTGAGTTCGGGACGGAAGCACTGGTGAGGGGTTCCCTCTGCTTTTTGTGGTTTGTTTTCTTCCCCACCGCCTGTGTTTTGCTTGCTCCCTTCCTGCCTCCTCCTCCCACTTCCCCGTTCCCCTCCTGCAGTTCTGTGCCTGCCGTCCCGCCGTTGCTCCCGACCCGCCTGGCCCTTCCCTGCTCTGGGGCAGCTGCACAGCCCCGTTTCCCTCTCACTGCGTCAGACGTGGGGTGTCAGGAGCCCCCCATGGTGGGGGCACCAGAGAAGGGACAGAGACAGACCCCCGCCCGTGTGCCCTTTCGCCAGCTGTCAGTCTCTGTCACCTACCAGGGAGGGCGTGGGCCCCGGCCCCAGGCCGGTGCTGTCTTCCCGAATTACAGCATCAACCGAGCCCTCCCTGCCCAACTGTGGTCCTAGAATCACCTCTGCCCTGGTGTGCGGTGAGGAGCTCCTCCCACCGGCTGTGGAGTCTTCTCTTTCTGAAGGCCGCCGGTGTTGGCGAGGTTCTCCATGTGACCCTCCGCCCTTTTTCTCTCGGTGGTGGGGCGGTTTCTTTTGGTTTTCACCCCCCACCCCCGCCATTTCATTAGAAACGGGGGAAAAGAGATTCATTTATGGTGACATCCCAACCTGGAGCCTCGACTCTCCCGGTCTCCCATTTTCCTTTTTCTTCGGTGTGGGTTAAACGGGCTCATCAGAGACCCTGGCCTTCATGGGAAGTCCTCCTGTCCCCGCGGCCACTGCCCGAGTGTCGCTGTGGAAACCCAGCGGTCACCACACATGAGGCCCTCTAGGTTGGTATATTTCACATACTTACAAAGAAAAACAAAATCAGTGTGAGTTTTAAAAAACTGGCAGAGGAAATGAAATCTGACTTGGTCAAACTTTGTAAACTAAAATGTTACCGATAAAATGTTTTCCCAGTGTAGAAATAGCATGTGGCCTGCCGTTTCTTTTAAAGGTCACAATCTAAAACCTCTCCAAAAATGTTAACAAGTTTCTGACATCAGTATTTTTATTGGAGCTAAAAGAGGAGAATTAATTTTAAAGAATTCCCAGCACGTTTGCGATTGAAATTTTTGAATATTCCCTTAGGGAGAAATAAAAAGGGTCGCGGTCCCTTCGGTGCGTCCCTCTCGTCCCCCTCGACGTCAGCAATCAGGGCACAGCGAAGTCCGGGGGTAGGGAAGGAAGAAGGAAGCGTGAGGCAGACGTTAGAGACGTCTTGGTGGACGAGAGCCTCTGCGCTGTGAGGGTAGGAGACCGCCCCCGCCGGGCCCGCGGAGGCCAGCCGGCGCCTGCGGGGAGGGCTGTGGCTGCTGGGCAGCGCCCGCTCCTTTGCTGGCATAAAGCTCCTCCCCGTTCTTGGGCAGAGGGGAAGTGCGCACCTGCAGTTTCAAACGCAGGACAAGTCTTCTGTCTTGGCTTGCACGGACGGAATCGTGCAGACGAACAGTGAAAATAAAACCGAAGCAAAGCGATAGGCAGATGGGTTTCTTGTTCCTGTTCCCAAGCCTGGGGCTGAGTTTGGAGCTGAAGACAGCCCCCCCCCCGCCCCCCACAGCAGTGCATGGAGTACGGACAAGGCGGCCCCCTGCGTTCCCGAGGCCACCCTGTGGGCGCTCGACAGTCACAGCAGGAGGCCCGGGGGGCCCACGCACGGCGGGGCTGTGTTAGGCAGACTTGCCTGAGCAGAGACTCCAGGAAGAGCGGACGGCAGGAGGCCCTGTGGCCTGGGAGTCCCCGCTGCGTGCCGGCCTGGGGCCGAGGTTCCCTTGGGTGGACCTCTGGCTTGAGCGGGAGATTGGGTGTTGGTGGTGGCCTTTGCGTCCCGAGATGACGTGAGGAGTAGTGGAGGTGACGTGGGAAGGAAGTGCCTCGTCAAGTGCTGTGCGCTGCGGGGCTGCCGGGATCTCCGGCACTTCGGTGGCCTGCGGGCGGTTAGCGATGCGCTGAGAGCTTTCGGTCCAGTTAGCCAAAGTGACGGGGGACAGGCACGGACGCCCAGTGTCCGGACGAGGTTTACTCAGGCCCCCCCGCCCTTTCGGAGTGGGGGGGGTTGCATTTGCTCTTTCCTGCCACTTAAAGCAGCGCAGAGGGGGCCCTGACACCACCTCCCCGTGCAGGCCGCCCTTGCACTTCAGAGGCCCATCGGGGCTCTGTCCTGTCTGGTCTCAGCGTCACCGTACAAGGAGTCCAGCCGCTGGCTGAACCCCAGTGCCCCAAATCCAGAGCTGCTTCCTGTGGCCGGCGGCCTTCAGGGCAGCCGGCTGCGGGTGGGGTCCGAGGGGCCCCGGAGCTCTTCCTGCAGAGGGTGCGAGAAGCGGGGCAGCTCTGTTCTTCCAGCGTGCTGCTCGCAGCACACGCGTGTCCGCGCCCCTGTTCCCGGTGGGTGTGCTCGGCGTCACCTCTCACCCGCCGGGGGAAGAAACGAGGACCTCGATGCACTTCGGATGGCAAGCTCCGGGGCGAATGGCGGTAACCAGGGCAGGATCCCCGGAAACTCGCCTTTGGGTGGACCGGAAACTCAGCAGGTGGAGCGTGGTGAGGCTGGGCTCAGACCGGAGGCGGAACTCGGGGTGGGGAGAGCCCGGAAGCCAGGCGTCGTCCGGCCCCGCCGCTGCCCTGCCTCTCTCTGTGCTGCGCCCACGTCTGCAGCAGGAATGGACGCGAGTGAAGGAGGGGGTCCGTCCCCTTCTCATGGAGACGTTGCCACAGGACGGAGCCCTGGTGGCTCTGCGGTCGCTGGCGGGCAGCTCCGCGTGGCCCTGCCTGCCTGGCTCCCCGTGCACCTACACACAGGTGTGCCGAGCCAGACACGTATCGATGGCTTCCAGTACGGAGGCAGGGGGAGGCTTTCTAAAAATAAAGTTATCCCTGGCGTAATTTCATGTTACGTGGTAACACTTGGCAGCCAGAGAAGGTTTTACGCCGTCCTGTCGCCCGCCCGCGGTGCGGGCCTTGGGACCGGCACTGTGTGAGCTGGGGAGGGCACGGCACAGGGGGAGGTGGACCAGCGGGAAAGCAGCTGGAAAATGGGTTATAAAATAGACATTTTAAAAAATGCACATTAAAAATGAAATGGGGTGTCGTGTTTGGTGGCGCCCTCAAAGATCTTGGGAGGGAGTGATCGGTTGACTGGGGTTGAACTTAGAGTGAGGACCGGCCTGGAGCCCCGCCCCTTTCCATCCTAAGGACTTCCCTCTGTCTCCAAAGTCAACTGTAGGACACGAATTTTAGGTTCTGTTACTCACCTGCTAGACCACGTTTCTTTCTGCAGGTGAGCCAGCTGACACTTGCTGGGCTAATAGGACTGACTTTTTATCTATAACTGGAGTTAATCCCATCCTTACTTTCTCGTAGCCTGGATGCTTCCGCTCCTGGCTGAGTTTTAGCTCCTTACGAAACCTTCGGGTTTGTGGCAAAAGGATGTAAGCATTTAATTTTCATTTCTTGATGCACGTATAGCAGAAGAAATCGTACAAGCCAGTTGCAAGTGGCAGGCGTTTGCAAGTGTAAAATATTGAAAAGATAGGCTGTATCTTTTTTTATTCTTCTATTACACTTGTCCCAGATGCACTATATCTCGGGGGCGGGGGGGGCGCACGTAGAGCAGCGATTTTGGAACCGGCTGTGAAAAGGAATTTTCGCCCCCTTACAGAGGTGATGAAAATTAGGTCTAAAGTCCTTGGCTCCAGGCTGCCAAGCCAGAGACCACAGCGGAGCACAAGGGGAGAGGGAGGAGGGAGATGGGGTGTGCACACCCTCCAGGGGGGGTGCGTCTACGTGGGCGGAGGGCAGGAACCTGTCAGCGGGGGCTGTGTGAGTTTCCTGGGGGCACTGACTGAGGCGTGGGCAGCTCCAGGGCCTGCAGGGAGCTGGTGGCTCAGAGCCCAGTGGCTGTCACAGTGGGGGAGGGGGATGGGGGCTCCTGTCTGGTGCCCCTGTCTCCTGGCTCATTCTGTAGTTACCACAGCCTAGCTGGGAGGGTCTGTTAAGATCTCTCACTTACGAGAAGTTGGCGATTTGGGGGCCATAATTGAGTCGTCTGCCAGCCCTCCGGCCACTTCTGGACCCAGGTTCGGACGGTCTTCTGCGTCCCCACGGGAAATGTGTCCTGCTGACTCGTTCTGCAGACTCGGCCCTTCCTTGGCGACAGTGCTGAAAGGAATCAACATGAGAGAGTGTTTTAATTTAATATTAGAAAGTTATCTTTGGTTTTTATTACTGAACAAACCAACACCCAGCAAAGCAAGTGCATTTCACGTGTCTCTTTGGCACCCAGGAAGGACTGTGGGAGCGGATGTGTGTGCCTGTGTGTGTGAGCTCGCCGGCTAACTCACCACCACCTTGCACGGTGGGGGCCCTGGTGCCTGCTTCTCGGGTGCGGGAATGGCCCAGACCCTGGATGCCAGGGTGGGAGGTCCCCTCATTGGGCCACTGGTGGAGCAGTGGAACGTGGCTCTGGGTGGCGGAGGACTGGACGGGCAGGCTCGGGTCAGTGGGCGGTCCCGCCAGCCGGCTCTCCAACACCTGGTGCCTCGGGGTTTTGATGGAGTTCTGGGAGGCGTCTGTGCAAGGAGCTAAGAGTGAGAGCAGGCACTGGCGCGTTCCTCTCTGAGAAAGGGGCTCAGGACCCCGGCGAGGGCTCACTGGGGTGGACCCGGAGCCCTGGATCCCAGAAGGTGGCCTCTCTCTGCAGATGCAGAGGGGCCCAGAGTGGCGGTAGACCCCTCCCACCTGGCAGGCTGGTCCCGGGCAGTGCTGGGGGGTGTGCGTGACCCCCCCCCCGGGAACCCCCACCCGATGTCTAGAGACGGCCCTTGCCACCTCCGTGTGGCTGCCCCTCCCGCCTTGTCCAGCAGGGGTTCCTGGTGGCTTCCCACTAACCCGCCCGGTCCTAACGCCTCTCCGCCCGCCCGCTGCACCCACCGCTGTGTCGCCCCTCGCGGGGCCGCCATCCGTAGTTTCTGTCTAACCGTGTGTGGTAGTCGGCACCCCCCCCTCCCGTGCGCTGTGACCGCGAAACACCATCCTGTGATGTTCTGTGTTCGCACCAAGAACTGGGTTTCCCTTGAGGAGAATACAGATTCCCGGCCCTCGAACTTGCCAGCATGGCATGGCCCAGGCACCCGACAGGCACGGCAAATTCGTTTCTTCTGCAAACCGAACAAGAGCATGACCGGCTCGGGGCGCTCTGTCTCTGCGCCCTGTGCGCCCCAGCGCGCCCGGTGGGCGAGGCTGCCCGGGCGCATGCACACGCTAAAACCCCGCCCTTCTCAGCCACGAGGCGTCCTGGCCTCGCGTGCGAGGCTGTGGATTCTAACCAGAAAGGGACACGGGCTCTTTGAGACAAACATGTAAATCTGGGTTCAGGTCTTTTAAAACCCCGTGGCTGCTGGGGGCAGATCCGACACCCACCCCTAAAGACTCCGAGCGGCCCCCCGGGCGGCAGCCCAGGGTGTATTTTTCCACAAGCGAAGCCCACGTCTGTCTGCTTTCTGCACGCCCTGTCTTTCTTGCATAACGAGATTTTTTGTGTGTGTGGCAGGTGGCAGATTCAAGAAAGAGATTGTGGTTGACGGACAGAGCTATCTGCTGCTGATTAGAGATGAAGGGGGCCCCCCAGAGGCACAGGTGAGTATTACATGCCAGCGGCTCCCGGCCTTCCGGCCTTCCGCCTGGTTCCCGGCTGTTTCCCACCGCAAGTTTCCCACTGCAAGCGTTTGAGCTGGGTTCAGGAGTCGTCCAGTGCGCTCAGCGGAAGCTGACCGAGGAACACCACGGAGCTCCGTCTGTGAGACGCTAACCCTGCTCTTCCTTCAGACAAAGCCCCGAGGGAAGCCCGGGCTGTGCGGCTGATTGCCACTTTCCTGATTCTGAGATGAAGGGAAGGCACTGATTTGTCAGCTCAGGCGACTTGACATCTGGAAGTTTCTGTGGCCTCCCCTCCCCCACACCCCCTCCGTCAGCCCCCGCCGAACCTGCCTGCAGCGTGGCGTGGTTTCTCTTGACAGTTCCTTGAACGGCAGGCACCCTGGAAACGAGAAGGCGTGAGTGTGGAGATGCCCTTCCTCGGTGTTCAGGGCCGTTCACACCGTGCCTGCCAAGCGCAGCCTGTGAGCCGAGTCAGGGGCGCCTGCTGGGGTCAGGGGTCAGCTCGGGGACTCTGGGCATGCGCCAGGGGGAGGGCGCTCGGAGCACCCCGTCCAGCGCCCTGCGGTGGCTGCGGTACTGGGCTGGGGTCTCCACCTTGGCCTCTGGCCACGAGAAAGCGTTGGCTCGGTTCCCCCAGGACCAGCCCTTCACTGAAGTCACACTTCTTTCCAAAACCTTACTCGGCCCGGGGCTCACCCTGAAGATTTCTGCTTTGGGGGATGTCAGGGCGGAGCCTTTCAAACCTGCCAGGGCTTTGTGTGCGGCGGGCAGGGTGCACCTGAGTGCCCGCGGGGAGAGAGCCGCCTCCGGTGCCGTGTGCCAGTGCGGGCTGCATTTTCACAGCACCGGGTCCTTGCGGGCACTGCCCTCGGCCAGTGGCCTCGTGGATGAAAGCCGAAGACTGTGGCTGTGGGTGTCGTCCTAGGCGAGTCTGAAATTCCTGCTTCTTAACTCGCTCTGTGGTTTTTCGGCGGTTTTGGGGAAGCTGCAGGCTGGGCAGGGTGTCTGTGGAGCCCACCGCCTGCTGGGGGGCGGTCAGCTGCCCCTCAAGAGGTCACGGTCCACGTTGCATGTCCTGTGCATGGAGGTTCAGACCCTGGCATCTTCGGTCTTGGGAGATGGGGGCCCGTCCCAGGGACCCCCACCACCCTGTACGTTCCGAAGGTGCCCTTCCCCTCCACAAGGAGGAGGGGTGGCGAAAGGGAGGGCCCTGTCGCTGGTCCTCGGTGCCTCTGGACGGACATCAGGTTTGATCAGGTCGGCTCAGGACTGTAAGGATTCCGTTTCTGAGTTCTTGTTTTCGTTTAATTTTGAGTGTATCATTTGAGCTTGAGGTTTATTGAAGTTTTATCGTGTCAGATGGTCTCCTGTAACTGAGCACGTTCTTCGTTTATATGTGGAAGTTGGAACCTAACCCATCAAAAACTGCCCCAAATATGTGAGGGCTGGTCCCTTGGCTGCCAGAGCTGAGGTGGGAGCCGCAGGCTCTTCTCGAGAAAGGAAATGGGTTTTTTAAAAAATCCTTTTCGGTGAGGAAGAGCAGGGTGTTTGGTGCCGCTCCGGCCCCATCTCGGGGAGGCGGGGGCTGCAGAGGAGGGGACCCCCGTTCCCCCGGCTCCAGCTTCTCGAGCTGGCTGTGGGCGCCAGGGGAGACGGCGCGTGCCGGACGGCGCGGTTGTTCACAGGAAAGCGGGTTTGGTGTGGGCTCACCTGGATGCAGGTGAAACAGGAACGAAATGGCAGAAGTCAGGCCACCGTGGGGTCTCTGTTTTTCTCCCTGATTTTCGTTAACTTCGTTCATTTCTGTCACGATGCAGAACGATGCCCTTGCAGGTGCTGCGGGAGTCTGTGGCTCCTGAGCTTTGCAAGGAAGGACTGCTCCGACGGGGGAGCAGGGGGGAGCAG
>PVKU01005530.1:0-63974 GCA_004027475.1 Anoura caudifer | reverse complement strand
AGCGCAGTTGGGCGTCGGACTTGGCCGGACTGGTGGGGGGCCGAGGTGGGAGGGGACCTCTGTCGAGCATGTGTGCGCTCCCAGAGGTGATGCGAGGCTCTCGCTCAATTCCTGAGCTCCCTCCCCCTCTTCTCTCCCCAGTTTGCCATGTGGGTGGACGCTGTTATATTTGTCTTCAGCTTGGAAGACGAGATTAGTTTCCAGACCGTGTACCACTACTACAGCCGGATGGCCAACTACCGGAACACGAGCGACATCCCGCTGGTCCTGGTGGGCACCCAGGGTGAGTGGCGTCTGCGGGCGGGCGGCCGGCCATGCGGGGTCCCGGCGGAGGAGCCCTGTGTGAGTGTGGGCGTCCCCGTCGTCGGTGTGGAGGAATTGGAGAGCAGTTTGGAAAGACGCAGGTTCCCACCGGAGGCTCACTGTCAACAGTGAGTGTGACGTGGTCCCGTTTCCCAAGTTGCTCCTGTGGAGAAATCGCTTAGCCACCTGAAGGTACCAGGCACAGCCCCCGGAGCGCTTTAGGAAAAGTGAAATGTGTTTGCTCCCCTTTTCGGTGTTTGGTTCCCTTAATTCTCCGTTACGTAAAACGCATCGACCATCTAAAAGGCCTGTGCTGACTAATCTTTGGGGCCCCTTTAAAATAATTCTGTCTCCTGGCATGTTGCGACTGTGTTTTATTTTGCTCCATTTGTTAATATCTCATCTTTATTTTAAATCTGATCGGCCCCTCGGACCGTGGAGAACCGTATCGTAGGAGCACGGTTGTTCCTTCGTGGAACATTGTTTGCAAGTGACCCCATTGTTTTCTTCGTGGTCACTTACAACTTCCCTCAGCGGAGCGACTCCGGGGGAGGGGCCTGCCTCGGTCACAGCCTCGCTGGTGCCCTGGCGTCCACCCCGAAAAAATCAGATTTTTAAGAATCAGAGGAAGGTTACCTTTAAAAACTGCATTGTGAGAAATATGGATAAGTTAAAAAAGTCACTTCGAGGAAAATTGGATTGTTTCCTCAGTTTTTGGTTCGTAACCTGTTTTTGTTAATTCCTTTAGAATTCGTCTGTGAAAAAGAAAACAAAAAGAGAAATACAAAACATACACGCAAAACAAACACAAAATAAAAGTAGAATTAGCAGGTGTTGGCCCTTCCACGCCTGACGAGACCCCCTGGCAAGAACCGGCTGCCTGGATGGGCAGGAGCGGCCAGCTGCCCCGCTGCCCCAGGTCCAAGGTGCACGTCGCTGAGCGGGGTGCCAGGCCTGGCCCTGGCAGCAGCCGGGCTGAAGGGTCGGAGGATCCCGGGTCACGGAGCGGGTGTGCACGTCGGGCCACGTGGGAGGGACGGCCAGCCTTCCCTCCCTGCGGTGGTCGTGGAGGGTTACCGCTGGGCTGTCAAGGAGAGAGCCACCCCCACTCCCCCCGCAGCTCTTTGTTTTATTTTATTATTTTTTTTTCTTGGCATATTTTTAAATGGCCAGTGGTCCAATGACTAAAACCTTCAGGAGATTTAACCTAAAACCAAATAGAAGAGAGAGATTTTTTTATATGCCTGGAGCGCCCTCTAGTGTCCAGGAGGAAACAGGACGTGCCTGTGAAAAGTCCCTGTTCTAATGCACAGAGTTGGCTTGAGTTGGCGACTTGGAAATTCTTAATCACGTTTTAGAGTGGGTAGCTCGTGCACAGCCGGTCTTCCTTGAACCTTCCGAAGGATGAAGCAAGTCTCTTCCAGTGCCTGCCTGCCTGCCTGCCCAGGGCATTGCTGAGCGAGGCTCCCCTCCTGGCTGCGACCTCTGGGGCTCTGGCAGAGGTCGCGCCGAGGAGTCTGTGAGAGGCTCCCCCAGCACCCATGGCACACGAGTGTCCGTGAAGTGGCTGCTCTGGTCCCTTTCATCGCGCCACACGGGCAGCTTCACTGCAGTCCTGCTTGGGCCCAGGAGCGCCTGTCTCCCCGCTGCAGCCCTGCCTGACCCTCTGCGTCCCAGCTGAAGGAGGAGGGCACGGCCAAGCCTCCCGCCCAACAGTCCGAGCGCCTGCTAGGGGGCCGTGGACGGCCCTGCAGTGGGTGCTGAGTGGGGGGTCCGGCCCTTCAGTCCCTCTCCTGACCAGTGTCCCCTGGGAGCGCAGCGGAGGAGGTGTTTTCGAGGTCCCCTCGCCTTCCCGAGGCTCCATGCATGCCAGGCAGAGCCGCCCTCCTCGCAGGGTGTTACCAGCAAGGGGCACTCTCATCAGGGCACGCTCCGCCCCTCCCCAGAGCTCCGCCCGAACGAAGGTGACCGAGTGGGGGCTTCTGGAAGGTCCCCCCTTGGCTGCTCCTTAGCGGCCTGTAAGCCGGCTTCCTGCACAGCCTGCCTGCCTCTCACGCCTGGGCCTGCCGGCTCGGCTCTCAGCAGCGTCCTGCAGTTGTCCCAGTTCTGCACTCCGACTGTTTTCTGCCCACCCTCCCATTATGACGTGGGCCCTCCCCGCCCCCACGAGAGCGCAGGTGTCCCCACGCTCCCCCTTCTCCCGGCCTCTGGGCCGTCTCCTCCTTCCGTTTCAGAGGCAGGGCCCTCCAGTGTCCACAGATTCCTGGTAGCGGTGCCTGGCCTGGTGCATGAGGGGATTGTTTCAGGGGCAGACTGTGGGTTAAAACCTGGGGTTCGGTGCGGGGCCCCTCGTGACCTGCTGCAGGGGGAGGAGCGGGAGCTGCCGGCGCTCACCGCCTCGCCACCGCGCTTGTGTGTTCCAGACGCCATCAGCTCCACCAACCCGCGGGTCATCGACGACGCCCGGGCACGGAAGCTCTCCAGCGACCTGAAGCGCTGCACCTACTATGAGACCTGCGCCACCTACGGCCTGAACGTGGAGCGGGTCTTCCAGGACGGTGAGTGCTCCGCCGCCTTCCCGCCGGCGCAGCAGCTGCCTCGTCCGCGCGGGTGGCGCAGTCGGCCCCGATGCAGGGGCCTTGGCGTCAGGGCCGAGCGCTGCCTCCCGGGTGGTTCTCGGTCCGGAGCTGCTCAGGATGGTGCAGCCGGGGATTCTGCGTCGCGCCGTGTGGCCGTTCCACCCTCCTCTCTCAGAGCGTTCTGTGTGCGCGTGTCGGTCACATGCGCACACGGCGCCATTTCTTCTGCTCGGTCGTTCGCCTCCGCTAAACAGGCCCTCTCTTTAAAAAGGTTCAGGTGTTTCACGTTAGCCTTTGCGGACAGGGAGCTGAAAGGATGAGGAGTGGAGTTTGGGCAAAAAATAAACCCCAAAAATCGCACCCTCGGACTCAGGGCTGGGAGGCGGTGTGGTCTGCAGGGGTGACCGAGCGCCTGCCCCCGGCACAGCCCCACGTCAGAGAGGACACTCTGGGGGGCGGAGAGGCGGGGGTTCCGGGCAGGGTGGCAGTTCACACTGATGGTCCCTAAGCCGAAAGTCAGGTGGGAGGAGAGGGGGTTGGGTGATGGGAGTGAGACGCTGGGCGGAAGGTGGTCTCTAGCCTGGGGGCATCTGGAAGGTCTGGGGTGAAGTGCCGCTTTTGGGGTTGAAGCCCTGGGAGGGACACTTCCCTGCAGCTTCCGAGGACACCTGGACGGGTCTGGCAGAGTGAGTCCGTCCTGGCGGGGCAAGGTCAGGGAGCCCCGCGCCCAGACAGAGTGGGCAACACGGGGGGCCGGCAGGGGGGAGGCAGGGGCCGGGGGCCGAGCGCTCGCTGCCACTGCCGTGGTCGGGGTGCGGCCTCGCCAGGGGAGACGAGGAGGGGACGCCTTTCCAGACGTCGCTGTTGGCAGCCCCCGGGGGCCTGTGTCACTGGGGCCTCCTCGGGCGGCGACTCGCTGGTTGCAGCTCCTTCCCGTCTCCGTGCGGTTCCCGCAGGCTGAGCAAGGCTCGCGTGCACTTTCCCTCTGGGGTCACAAAGGGCCCATCCCCTGGAAGGGTTCAGGTCGCAGAGCCCGCGGAGGAGAGAGCGCCGGCTGCCGCAGCGTCTGTGCCGGCTGTGGTCTCGGCCTTTGGGTGCCGTCACGAGGATGAGTTTGAAGTGAAGTGGGGGCTACTTTGCGCGCTTTATCTGCTGGTTGTGCGGGGGGGGGGTATACATGTTGTTAAATCACACGTTCTCTCATTGTTAGTGGTTGGAGCAGCTGCTCATGGAGTGGGGACCAGACTCAGGCCTTGGAACCATGAACAGGCAGGGTCCATTTCCATCCTCGAGGGAAAAAAACACTTCTACGTTTAGAGCTCGACCTCGAGGCTCAGAAAAGTAGTATCGCTTGGCCAGAGGTGCTCCGCCTGGACTGGACCCCTGTCTTGGGGCCTGGACCCTGAGCAGGGCAGGCCTTAGCGGAAGTCCCCAGGGTCCCGGCCACGCGAGGGCTCGGTGCGGGCGGGGCTTTCTGGCTTCTCTTTGCGCCTGGCACTTGTTTTCATTTGTTTTCTTTTTATGTCTCTGCCTCCCAGAAAGAACGTGAAGAAAAGGGGACATTTAGATTGTCAGTGGGGGAGGTAGACAGGCCTGTGGGTGACAAGCCAACCCCGGCCACCCCCAGGCTGTGGGCCCACTCTGAGGGCCACCCAGGCTAATGTCCAAAGAGACCGGGGACTTGATTCTTTGCTGCTTGAACTTTTGGCTTTTGTGGTGTCCCGAACCAGAAAGTGAGTTGTGCAGTTAGTAGGGAAGTAGGGCATCGGTCTCCTTGTTTTGTGCTTGTGGTGGTCGAATGGCCGTTGGAGGTAATTCGGGAGGGGGGTCTTCGTTAGCAGCAGCGATGTCGGGAGGCGGGGAGGAGGAAGGTGGGTGGTGGGTTCGTTCATTCATTTGTTTCCGGTTTGAGCGCCAGCCTCCCGGCCGCGGTCCATCTGGTGAGGGGCGGGGGTGCCGTGGGAAACACAGTGGGGCCCCCGCCTCGGGGATGCGAAGCCCAGGAGGGAGACGAACGTGGAGCAGTTGCCCACAACAGCAGGCGGCATCCTGCTGGGGGCGAGGGCGGCGTCAAGGCCCTCGGAGCCACCTGCACCCGGGGTGGCGGGGGGAGACGGTGGACCCAGCCCCTGGCCCACGAGGGAGTGTTCGGGACTTCAGCTCCCGGCAGTCGGATTTTGGACGCTGAATTTACGTCTCTCCTGGAGGACTTGCGCATCCCTCGCCTCACAGCGCTGCGTGTGGGGCCAGTTTTGCCGTGAGTGGCGGGCGCCCCATGGACGTGTGCTGGGCACTGTGACTTGTCACAGTGGAGTGGCCTGGTGCGCCCTGCAGGTGGGGGCAGTCAGCTCTCCGTTTGTTTTGCCATTTCCTTGAATCGATGCAGTGGACCCCCTTTGTTTTGAGGGTGCGTTTTATGATTTTTTCGACTGCGGTATCTGACTTCCTGTAGCATTTTAAAGGTCCTAGATAAGAGTGTTCCTTTTATACAGAAGCAGAGCCACCAGGGGGCGCCACAACTGTTTTAAATACCCTGATCCGTGATGCTTCCTGCTCCCTCCCTCTGTCCCCTGAAAGGAGCGGATGCAGATGTATCTGAGTCGTAAAGTTCCATTTTGTACACGGGGGCTGCTCTGCGGTGACCCCAGCGCGAGCCGTGTTGTGTGCAGAGCTGAGCGCTCTCGTACGCAAGCGCTAAAACTGCAGCCGCTTGCTAACCCCAGGTCGGAGCACCCTGCACACGGGCCCCACACACTCTCCCCGCCACAGTGCCAGCCTGGCCTGCTACCCACTTGAGCTCGTGTTCCCCAGACGGTAGGGAACCCATGTGCAGAAATCGGCCCTGACAACAATTGTTAGACCCGGTCAAGATCCGGGTAAGGCCAAGCTCTAGAGAAATCACAAATTACTCTGTCTCCGTCACTATCCCCAAGACGGCTGGTTTTGTGGCGTGTTTGTCAGGAGTAACTGGATTGCTTAGCGGTCTCGCGTGGGAGGCCCATGGATAGCGCTGTGAGTGCTGGCCTGGTGGGGGGCGTCTCTCAGAGTCTCACCCCCTCCCCCCCAGGACAATCCACATCAGCCTTCTGTCACCTTTACCCAGCCCCGCGCACTGTGTGGCAGCTAACGTCCTGGAGAGCACTCCTGTGGAAGCCACCCCCTCCCCCCCACCCCCTGACTTCATACCTGGTCCCTGACAACCTGTGCCAGGGGCCGAGCCGGCGGGGGAGGGCGCGTGGCTTGCCCCAGGTCACGTGGCACGTCGGGAGCCTGGGTTTGCTGTCCGTCCTCTGCTTCAGCAGACCGAAATCCCGACGCACAGAGAGTCCCGTGTCCCCTAAAGTGGCGACAGCGGCTCTGGGTCCTAATCACAGGAGTGCCCAGGACACGGCTGGCTGTGCCGATGAGCCCGGTTTGTGCCGGCTGATTCCTGAGCTAGCGCGTCGTTGGGTGGACGCGGTGGTCCCCTGGGGGCCCCTCCACCGCCCCCCCGGTGCTGCATCCTCTGCGCCCTGCGTTTGCCGACACCTGTCTTCGTCTGCGCCTGTCGGCGGCCTGCCGTGGGGCCCGGACTGTTCTGTCCTGGGGTCGGCTTCACATTCGCAGTCAGGCGGCCTGTTTCGTTGCAAGTTTTGTGGGCTTGGTCTGTCTTTCTCCTTCCTTCTCTCTTTTCTGCGTTCGAGGTTAGATTGGGGCCAATTTATTTTTCTATTTTGTACGTGCATAGTTTTCTCCCAAGAGTGCTTCCAAAAGTAAGATTTTTCACGTTTAAAAGCAAACCGTGTACACGTGTACATTCAGCATTCGCTGTGTGTCAAAAAGGTGGGCTGCCCTTGCCGAGTCTGGCGTGGCAGAGACCAGCTTTCACGTCGCGGCCCGATGGCAGACGGGGCGTCTCCATCAGGCCCGGCCGCCTTCCCACCGTCCCGTCACGCCGCGGTGCCCGGCCAGCGCCTCCTTCTCACCCTCTGTGCCCACTGCTGTCCCCACGCCCACCACCTCCCGCTCCGTCTGCGCCGAGTGCCGAGCACGCAGGTCTTCCTGGGGCAGACGGGCAGTGAAAGGGTCGGCTGCCTGAGCCGTGCTTCGTTAGGGGGTTTGCTACTTCAGCGCCGCTGCGGTTCCCTAGGGGCGTCCTGGGCTGCGCCGGGGCCCTGGCTCCTCGTGGGCCTCAGTGCCCTGGGTGTCGCCACCTGGTGGCTGCTGACACGGTCTGATCCACTGGGGTGAGAATCCACACGTCGCCTCCCCAGCCGCCTCTGGCCCCTGGCTCTTGGTGTCACTCTGCTGAAAGATGCCTGCCCACGGCCTGCGCTGTGGGGGGGCGTTCGCACCCTGGCTGCAGGGTGTGTTTGGTGAGAAAGGGTGTGGGGGGGGGCCCTGGCTCCTGTCGGGGTGGGAACATGCATAACCGGCTTCCAGTGGCTGTTTTTATGAAGCATGACACTGTGAGGACCCCCGTTAACATGCCGGCAAACTCCCCGCAGTCCTCAACCGGGGGCGCTGTGCCTGCGACAGGGGTTAGTCACAACTTGAGATACTGATTCCGCCCTGGCTGGCGTGGCCCAGTGGATTGAGTACCTCACTACAAACCCAAGGAGTCACCGGTTTGATTCCCAGTCAGGGCACATGCCTGGGTTGCAGGCCAGGTCCCCAGTGGGGAGTGTGCTAGAGGCAACCACACATTGATGTTTCTCCCCCTCTCTTTCTCCTTCCTTTACCCTCTCTCTAGAAATACAATAAAATCTTAAAAAAAAAAAGACTTCCTTCTTTAAAAAAAAAATAGAGCTATAATGTAAGTTTTCGGTGTGATAAACCCTGTTTTCAGAGGTTTAAAAAAAGGAAAACAAAAAAGAAAAACATGAAACTACCGAGTTGCCATTTTTAGGAAGAAAAATTGGCTGGAGTCCGAGAACTTGCACCGTCAGAGGCTGCAAACACGCGTGTGCAGATGTTCCACACCCCGGCACTGCCGTGTGCGCCCAGACTTCGTACCACCCGGCACCTTGGACGCGTGTTCGGTGAGGGGACGATGGGACCGGCGGCGGCCACGGCAAACGTGTCAGGACCGATCTCGGAGTTTGGTGCGGTGACGGCCCTCGGGCAGTCGGCATGGCTTTCGAGGCCATCCATTCCTCACGAGTGCGAAGGGGCTTGTTCCCCCCTCGGGGGCCTTCGTCCGGAAGCTGCCCCACAGGAGTCTGTTTCTTGTCTTTCGACCTGTTCAGTGGACCAAGGGCTGGACTACTGAAGAGGAATTGTCTCCTTAGAATATCAGTTGATTTGCTTGAAGTCACCTATTGGAAGTGAACGTTTTTCGGTAGAGTGGTTGTCTGAATTGTCGGCGTGGCCTGTGTTCCTCAGCCGCCACTGGCGGCCTCAGCAGCGTGGAGTCGGGTGGGAGCTGGTCATTCCCAACTGGTTCATGGTCCTGGGAGAAGGAACCGCCACGAGGAAAGGCCTTTGGATTCTTTCAAAAATAAAGTAGGAGGAAGGCATCGTAACGTCTGGACAGAGATCGATGTTCTTGCAAACAGCGAGCGCCAAGAAGTAATCTTCTGCTGCGGGATGTCGTGCTGACTGAGGCTGTGGTCCTTCCTGGCGGCTTCTCACCCGCGTCGGGGCCTTCACGCTGCGCTTCTGCGACGGGAAGTGCTTGCGAGCACGCACGGAAATGCCCAGCTCAACTCTCACGCGGCGTTGGCGCCCTCCCTGTCGATCTTCCTGGGAAGACTCCTGGCCCGCGCCCGGAGTGAATTTTACCAACGGCACAGAAAGCGGTTTCCCCGCACTCTCCTGCGCGGCGCTGCTGTGGCTGTGCTTTGCCCCAGGGCTCCTCCCAACGACCTGAGCCGGCTGGAGTGAGCCGCGTGGGTCATTACTGCGTGCAAATGGCTTTTGCTTTGTGCCTGATCTGTTCATGATGCCACGGTGTTCTGCGCTTGCTGATGTTTTTAAAATGATGAAACAACAGTGTGCTTTCTGACCTGTTTAACCCTTCCCAGAGTTTTGGGTCCAAACAGGATGAAAACAGGCCCTCACCGGGACGGGGAGCCCGAGGTCTGCGCGACGCCTTCCCGGGAAGGGATGTGGACAGAGTCGGGCGTTGGCGCCACTCGTTGAGGGTGTGTCCCCTGACCACGGCCCCGCCCCAGACGGTCCAGCCCCTGGCAGACAAGGAGAGCGGTCCTCAAGGAGGCTGGCACTTCGGTCGTGGACGGCTTTGCCATGAGAGGAAGGGTAGCTTTGCCCCAGGGACGCAGACGTTGAGCCTGGATCAAGTGGGATGGGGGGCGGGGGGCGAGTCAGGCCAGGCTCCAGAATTGGGGGTTGGTCTGTGTACTTAGCACAGGGCTGCTGGAAATTTTGTGAAGTGTGGTGCACAAACCACCTTATCTCTCAGCCCTGATTTGGGGAAAAGCGAACTGGGAAGAGGGGTTTGCAAACTTGTTTGTCTAAAAGAAAAGCAGACTGTAAAAACTCCGATGGGAAGGTTGGATCTTGTGAGTCTGCCAAAGAAAAGAGAGAGGATTTTTTGAAGGATGTGAGGTGTGGAAATAAAACCACCCATAGCACCAGCCCCCAGGGCCTGCTACTGTTCGGGCCAGGCGTGCCGGTGTGCGCACCCGCGAGTTCAAACAAATGGGTTTTATTGGGCCCGTTTCACATCCTTTCTTTTTGGATACTTGTTCCGCAACATGATTGCGAAGTTTCGCATTGCATTCCGTTGAGAAACAACTTTTGGCCCAGTCTAGACGTTCAGCATGATGCTCTTTGCCCCCATCGACTCATCTGTTCTAGTATCAGTGCTTCTGCGGGGGGCTCTGCACCTCCGGCTGGTCTCCACCTGCATCATTTCGGGGGGCGCCCCTGGGGGCCGAGACCGCTGGCCCAGTGACCGCTGGCCCGGTGACAGCTCAGTTCTCGGCACTTGGTCCTTGTCCGGGGCCTCTGGTTTCCTCCACGGGTGTCCCTTTCGACACCTTGGCCACCCTGGATGCTTTCATTTTTAAAAACTTTAGATCTATTAGATTTATTAACAGAAAATAATTATAGCTTTCAGTGCTTCAAATATGTTCAATAGGTCTGCCCCTTACTATGAAAATAAGCCCACCTCCCCAAAACAGCTATTTCGGTGAGTGAGGCCAGGCCGGCTCTCGGGCGGGAACAGTCTGGCGTACGGGAGTGACGTGGGAGCAGGTGGTCCTGACTATGCCCTCAGGCATGTCCAGCGGAGCCTCTGAGAAGGGGACACTGGGTGCCCCAGAGAGCAGGTGGTCCAGGGGCTGGTCCCTGGCTCCACATGTCACTGCGACCTTTCTCCCTGAGCTTGGTGTCCAGATGACAGACGACATGTTTCCCCAGCTTCGCGAGTCCCTTCTGCCTGCCAGTGTCACCAGCGCCTGTGTCCCCTCAGGGACAGGCGCCTGCGGGGAGCAGAGAGAAAGCCACCCTCCCCGTCCCTTGAGTTTGGTGCTCCCTTTGGCTCCATGTCTGGCGGCACCCAGAGGGGCTCGAGGAAGGAGCCCGCCAAGCCCACCCCCCTTTCCACTCACGGGGAGCCCCAGAGCCGGCCGCGCCTGCCGGCCAAGCGCAGTGGCCCAGCTCATACGCGGCCTTTCTCCGCCCGGCGTTGTCTCCTGGAGTGGGGTCCCAGACCGTCGTCAGGGCCGGTGTGCTCAAACCCCCCCCCCCCGCCCCAAAGGGACCTAAAAATCTTAATTCATTGTTTAATGTTTGGGATGTCAAAATTTGGGAAGCCCGCAGAAGTCACCGCGAAAACTAAAGAATACGTGAGCGTTCGTGCTTTTTCCCAGCATGTGCTGAGTTCGCTGCACAGGCAGGTGTGGCAGGTGGAGCATCCACGTCGGTGACCCGAGCACAGGTGGCAGCGTGCCCTGGTGGCACCTGCGTTCCATCGTGCGCTGTGCTTGCGGGGGGCGGGCCCTCGAGCTTGTACGACACGTGCGGTTCCCAAACAGCAGTCCAGCCTCTGGGAATGCGAAGCGTATTCGTGCGGAGACTGTCCGGGCAACCGCTGCCTTGTCCGGCCCGGCCACGAGCAGAGCCGAGCCCGGGTGGGTGGGCACTCCCACTTCTGTGCCTGCAGGGGGTGCTGTGATCCCTCTCCTGCCCACCGGACTCCAAAGGCAACCATGGGTCGAGGAGAATTTTTTTGTTTAAACTTTTGGAATTTCAGGAGACTCCTTCCCATTGAACTTTGTTGTAAACTGTAAGAGAATAAAAATACTGAACAGCAGTACAGTCATCTGGGTACTAGGAAGTACTGCCTCCTCTGCACCAAGGTTTCGTAATTAAGTGAAATACCGTGGTGTCTCCTGCATTTACATTCATCTCTTGCCTGATGCACAGATGTAGAGAGTTTCGGATCCGGGAGCACCAAGGGTCCCGGCCCGCCCGGCCCCGCGCTGTACGGCCAGCCGGCCTGGGGAGCACAGTCAGCTGCCAACAGGCAGCTGGACCTGAGGTCCGTGTCTCCCAGTGGCCCCGGTTTTGCCTCTGCCCGAGACTCCAGAGCCCCCTATTGCACTTGAAAACTGGGTCGTGAACGAAAATGCTCCTTTGAAGTTACTGTTCTCTCACTCAGGGTTTTGGGGTGTCATGCAATCCTATCATCAACATGCAGACTTTCTCCAAAAAGCTGTTGGATAAAACCTCATCCCCTCCTGGTGGGTGTCTGCGGCTCCTGGCACCTGAGACACGGCGTTCGCTGGGCAGCTCTCGGCGCTGTCATTTAGTCAGCTGCCACTAGGGGGCAGTGGGAGCGCGCGGAAGGATTATTCCCACTGGCATTTTTCTCCCCTTTGCGGGCACTGTGGGGAATGCAGATGTAATAAAACTCACTGGTTTAAGAGATCGTTTGGACCTGTAATAAGATGCACCTCATAAAGCGTGTGAAGTTCCTGGATCAGCAGCACACGGGTACAGAAGTAAATAGTCCCGTTCATTGGAACGGGGAGGGCAAAATCACAAGGGTGAAATGATATATTTCTCTGTTTAACCACCAACACCTTCCTCCTTTTTGCTTTGCATGTAACTTCAGAGAAGAGCCACAGAGAGTGCGGTGGAAGACAGGCTGTTCAAAAACGGGGCAGCGTGGCCGGGTTCGTGACGGAGCCTGTCGTTCCGTGTTAAGCAAGCCCGCCCGGAGCCCTGCTGGCCGCAGCCACAGCCCGGCCTCTCACGCTGGGTCTGCGTCCTCGCTCTGATGGCAGGGGGGCCGTGGCCGCCAGCCTCTGCCCTGCTGCTGTCCCTCCGGGGGCGGGGGGCGCAGTTCCCTCCTCTGTGCCGTCCGGGAGTTGGAGGCCTGGAGATCAGGCTGGTTCCTGGACAGAGGGGACCGGGCTGTCGCTGTGTGGAAAGGGGGCGTTCCGTCTGCGGAGGGGCTCGTGGTCTGCGAGCGCCCAGGACCCCCGGACGTTTCGGGGTTGTCTTCTGTGTGAGCTCGGGGCAGGCGCGGCACATCCCAGGTCCCCTGTCTTGGTTTGTTGGGAGGGGGTTCCTTTTTTTCTTTTTTTTTTTAAGCGTTGACTTGTTGTGCCATTTATCTATGCATTCACAGGTTGATTCTTGCACGTGCCCTGACGGGGAATCAAACCCGCAACCGTGCCACGCTAGGGCGATGCTCCTGCCGCCTGAGCTGGCTGGCCAGGGCGCGTTTCCGTCTATCGCTAGCTCTCCGCACCCCTTAGGTGAAGAAGGGCCTCTCCCTGCTGTTCCATTATTTATTTCTTGCTTTTACCCTTTGTTTTCTCCCACTGTCTAATTTCCCTTAGAAATTGTCGCTCTCAGAGCAGGAAAAATTCAGTTTTTGAATTTGGCCGTTTCAGGCGTTTGGGCCCTCCTCTGGTTGCCCTTGTCTTGTGTGGTCACGGGGCTCCCCAGTTCCCGCTTCCCCCACACCGCTCACCCCAACTCTCCCCGGCCCCGCCAGGGGCCCCGCCTGGGTTCTGCGGACACATTTAGTCCTCATCTTGCCCTCACCTTCCGACCTTGACACAGGCTCTCTCCGGAAATTCTGAAACACCGCCCCGCTCCTCCTCTGCCAGGCTCTCCTCCGCGCAGCCCTCTGGTCGCACAGTTACCGGGAGCCAGTGGCCTCAGCGTGAACAGAACGCAGGTCCGAGTTCACGCTTCATGCTCCAGAAATGGCGTCGGGGTGCTTCGCCGCGAGCGGCAGCGAGAAACAGGGTGGCTGGGCCGGTCCTCAGCCACGGCCCGCGTTGACCCCTCGGCGAGCGTTTACTGAGCGTCGTGTGCGCATCTGCCGGCCTGCTCCGGCACCCTGGGTTCTTGTCCCCGGCCCGGGGTGCTGATCAGCGTGTCCACCCCCAGGGCCACGCGGCCCGACCGGCTACAGGGAGCGCTGACCTTTCTCCGCACGTTCAGCCCCGCAGCCAGGTGTCTGCCCCGCCAGCCTTCTCGGAGGAGGAGAAAAGACGTGCTGGGAGCAGCGAGGCTGGTCTGGGAAGTTTGCAGACCGTTAGAGAAAAATGCGCACTTGCCTCGGGGTCGAGCGCTTTCTCCCTTTCGCTCTGTCCTGCTTTGTATTTTACCGTTCAGCCATTCACCTGCTTGGAAATGAGGGCAGATTGGTCCATGGTTTCTGAGACAAACCACAGAACTCAGGCGGGTTGCTTGGCGCTTCTGTTTAGAAGGTAGTTGAAGTCAGTGGAACCCCAAAACCCCACTGTTTCTTCCGGGTGTGCTGGTGACAAGGCCCGCGGAGCTGTCTCAGGTGCTGAACACCCTGGGGACCACCGTTTAGTTCTGTAAAGATATTTGCCTGTGGGCACGGAACCCCCCACGGTCCCAAAATGCAGTCTGAGAGGCTGCCGAGTGAATCATCCAGACCCTGTGGCTCCTGGGTGGCCTGTGGGCGGCGCTGGGCCGGCCACAGAGCCCCCAGCCCATCCAGGTCTCCTGTAGGTGACCAGAGTCACACTTCCTCGGTTTACGCAGCTGCGGAATGGGATGCCTTTCCATTACCACCTCCTTCTGGGGTGCCCACGGTAACTGGATGTATCTGCAGCCTGCTTGAAGGGCTTTGGAAGAGAACAGCCACCCATTATGAGAAGGATGGAAACACCCGGAGGTGCTGGTGCCCAGCCAGGAGTGCAGCGTCCCTGCGGGACGTCATCCGTCCGCAGGGACCGGAGACGGTGCCAAGCAGACAGGCAGGGGCCACCCTCAGGCCCTGGCCTCCCAGAGCTGCTGGTGGGGGGGGGGGCGCACACAATTCTATTCTTGGGGTGGTCAAACTGCCCCTCTGGGCCTCACGTCCCTCGCCTGCCCGGTAACGGTGTTGAAACAGCTGTGACCTGCCTGGTCCCGTCGGGATGTCCTCTGTGTCCTGGAAGCAGGTGAACTCGCTGTGAATTCTAGTTCTTCTCGAGGGCGGCACCGACGCATTAAAAACGGTGCTTGAGGCCCCTGTGGGTGAAGTGCGGGCTCCACACGTCTCCCCGGTGAGAGCCCCCCAGATGCCGGTGGGCCTCTGCAGGTAGTTTGGTAATTAGTGAATGGAGCGCCCCTGGTTTCTTCGCTCGTCCTCACACCTGAGAAATCTTAATACGTCTTTGAAGTATTACTAGAATTCCCTGAAGGGGTGTTTTTTCCTTGTGTGAAGATGAATCTCTCTCTATCTCACCTGCTGGTCAATTGGGTCTTTTTTTTCCGGGCTGCTTGGCACAAACAGCGTCGGGGGGTAGTGGTTGCTCGTGACTCGCTGGACATTCCAATGCCTGGTCTCCCTCGAGTTGCCCCTGTTCCTCCGGGACCAGCCGGCGTGGGCGCTGCTTTGTGTTCGGTCTTGGAAAGAAACGTCAGTCAGAGGCTCCTCTTCTGCAGGTGGGGCTGCTCCCTGCATGGCATGGTGCATCTCCAGCTAAGAACCCACGTCTGGAAACCCCGCAGGACAGAGCCTGGCTGCCACGTCACCCACAGCCACAGCCAGCGGCGTCCTCTCCGGTCCGCGGGGGACAGTGTGAGTGTGCCGCCCAGACGTGAGCTGCTCGCTCCTCTCCCAGTTCTAGAAAGGACGGCGTCTGCAGGGCCCACCGCTTCCCTCCTGTCCCTCTGGTCGCTCTCCCCAAATCAGCGTGGGTTTTGTCACAAGTAGGCTGATGGGAACAAAGACTCAAACCAAAACCTTTGAGAACACAGCCTCAGAACACCCCCAATAAAACAAGTAGGTGTTGAGAGCCGTCGCATTTAAAGGGGAAGCCCAGCCAGTGCCCCAAAGTGGGACCGGCTGTGCATGTGGCAACCAAGCGAGTCCGCAGCCCCGGCCCCTTCTCCGCGGCAGGGGGGCCTGTCTGCACGGAGGCGCTCCAACTCCGACTGCCGCTTTCAAAGGAGCTGATGTGGGTGTTTTTAGGGAAGGTCTCAGAGTCATTAGCCGTCTTCCCTGCTGTGGCAGGGCCAGGGTGAGAGGCACCTGTGCCGGGGGGCGGGGGGGGGTTGCGGTTAGGAGGTCCACCCCCTCCACCCCCGATGCCGGCGGTGTGGGCCGGGGGACAGCCGCTCCCTGCCCCGCACTGCGGGCCCCCAGGCCGGGCACAGTTTACACAGACCAGGGTCCGTCTGGGAAATTGGGGCCCCGTCTTCTGAGAGTCATATCTGCTTTTCCATGGGAAGGAGTCAAGTTCTGCTGTGAATTCTAGGCGTGGCTGGGAGGGGGTCTGCGTGGTCCGGAGGAGGGTGAGACGGCAGCCCTGGCTGGGGGGCTCCGGTGGTTGGAGTGTCATCCTGGCACGCCAAGGTTGCGGGTTCGACCTCCGGTCAGGGCTCGTCCAAGAATCAACCAACGAGTGCATGAATGAGGGGAGCAACAGATCGATGCTTCTCTCTCTCCCTCCCTTTCTCTCTCTAAAGTCAATAAATGAGAAATGATGACCTGGCCCGGGAGATGGCCGTTGTTGAGGGCGGGGATAGCGGCTGTGTTGTGTGCCAGCAGCCTCATAGTATGAGCCAGGGAGGTTCGGGGGTTGTGGGAGCCCCCGGGTCCCACCAGGTGTCCAGCTCCGCCCGTGGTGGACAGTGGCCCTGCCTGAGTGCCCACCGGTGGGCGCAGCCTGGTGGGGTGCGCCGCCTCCGCGGGAGGGTGTTCGCATCGATGCTGCCCTGGCTTGGGGCCAGGAGGGCATTCGACCTGCCGGGTGTCAGGTGACTAGGATGACGACACTGTTTCGGTGACAGTGTCACGTGGAGGCAGTGACAGTCTCCACGGAAACAAAAAGTGCGTCCTCTTCGGTGTCTCGTTGCAGAACAGGAGGTGTTGGCACAGAGGCTCAGAAAACGGTCCCTTCCTCTGTCCCCACCCCCCCTCTAGCCACCCCCCAGCTCAGGAGGCCAGTGCCCACCCCTCCTAAGGCCGGTGTGTCCCAACACGGGTGTCCCTGCCCACCCTCCAGCCGACTGGCTCCGCCTCGCCATTCTGAGTTTTCTCTGGCGGGGGGGGGGGGGGGGGGGTCCACCCTTCGTACCGGGTCGGTCAGTGAAGAACGGCAGCCGGGATTCCGCCTGGATTCGCCCACAGAAACCCCCAGGACCCTGCAATGCTGGTGCCAGAGGGCTGGAAAGGCAGGCCCTTGCGGGAACGTGGACGGGCTAGGTCGTTCGTTTTCCTGTAAAAGCCTTGCCGGGCAGCCACGCGCCACGTGCACACCCCCAGGGCCGCCCGTCGTGTTTGACCCCACGTGGGTTTCGGCGTGGTGTTCTGCCCCAGCCCCTGGGGTGTTTGTGATCTGACAACAGTTTGCGGTTAGTATCGTCTGCTTTTCATGCTGTACAAAGTGAACAGTTCTCAGCGCAGCATCTGCTCCTGAAACTCTTTAAATAGCATATCTGGCTGCCCCAGAAGGCAGCCAAACCCGCCAGCAGTTCTGGAACATTTTCAGGCCTCAGGCCCCAGCCGCTCAGGAAAGGTCAGGCAAATCTCAGTGTGGCCACGAGGTGGCAGTGTGGTCACGGCCGGAGCCGCCCTGCCTGGGAAAGCGTAAGAGCCTGTGCCACATCCATTTTAACTTGAAAGATTCAGTGATTTACATCAGGCAGACGGTGGCTGTGGCAGGAAACAGGAAGCTGGAGGCAGAAGCGCGGTCAGCTGCAGAAACAGCACAGCCCGAAGTTCCGATCCCTGGAGCTGCTCTGAACGTAAGTTTGTACCTCGGAGAAAATACACTTCGACGGTGGTGTTCCCTTGAGGGCTTGGACGACTGAGCCGTCAGAGAAGATGGGGCTGCTCACGCGAGGGTCTCGGCATCACCCCGGAGAGTCTCCTGGGGGAGCAGCGGCACCTGCCGCCCCATTCTGCACGCCCTCGCTCAACGCAGCCACACCCGATTGTATCCCCGGAAGGTAGTTTTGTGGGATTTTATTTTATTTTTTTTACAGCTTTAAAAAATAAGCTGAGGAATTTAGGTCTAAAAAAAAAAAGGAATAGCTACAGGTAACCGCAAAAGATATTATTGGCAGATGCAGCAAAAAATATATTTCCCCAGAAAATTGGATTTTGCACATAAAACTTGGTAATACTAATAAAGACAGGTCATTACCAGCTTTAAGCCAAATGAGCAAACTCAGAGAGAGGTGCAGTCAGTGAGACTGGCGGTGATGTCTTGTTGCTTTGGCGACATGTAAATCACCTGTAGTGGGACAGTGCACCCGGGATTGGCTCAGGCCATCCGGTCCCTTCCGGTGGCGGGCGGGGCGGCCCCTGCCGGGCGGTGATTTACAGTCCCAGGGCGAGGCGTGTTTGCATTGAAGCCGTGCAGCGGTGTGGCTAATGAGAAAGATAAGAAATTTACGGTCCTCGGTGATTGATAGGATCACTGCCTCAGCATTAATTGAAACCCGAGGCGTCACCGCTGTGTGGGCTTCTGGGGTGGGGAGGGGGCGGAATTACTCCAAGTACACAGAAACTTTCAGATTCGCTCCCAAGCAGCCAAAGGATCCTTCCCCTGCTGGCAGTCCGGCTGGCGGTAGAAGCAGTCGCCCCTTGCCGCCGTGGCACAGGTAATTACCCACAGATAATTCTGGCATTTGCTCTGTAACCTCCTCGTGGTAGGTGGTTGTATGTATGGGGGGAAGAAATTAAATACTGTGGCGTTTTTAAAATGGCTTTAAAATTTTACATGTATAATAATAAAATTCTCTATGGCTACCCTTTGCTAAATATCCTCTGGACTATTTAAGACATGGGAGGGGGGAGACTAATAATGGTAGAGGCAAGCCTGTGATATCAGTCGTTTTCTTAAAATTTCCTGTATTTAACCCGGGCAAGTCGGCAGTCATCTCGGAGACCTTTCCCTGCCTGTCATCTTTAAATGCTCCATTCTTACCGAAGCTCAGCCTTGTGAAAATGTCTACATTTTCCCATTAAGTGCTTAAAAAGTAATAAAACTACAGCCATTAGACTTCACTCGTCAGCGCTGTATCAGGAGAAACATTCTTTGGGGCAATAAATCTGACCAAGGGTCCGACATTCATGTCCCTGGATTCATTCCCTGGAAATGGACGTTTGAAGGTAAATTGCTTAAGTAGGGCTGTTTAAATTTTTAATACAATCTTATTGTAACTGTTAGCAAATGATTAAAGCGCAAAGGGGACGTATATGTTTTGTAAGATTTATCACGAACGCTCCGCGATGCCTCTGCTGTGCTGAATTGTGGATGTGACGGGCGTTCGGCTCTGAGGAAGGCCGGGGGGCGCCCTGGAGACTGGGTTGTGCCCCCTGAGCGCAGGTGTCTTTTCAGGGGACACCTGTTCGTTCCTGCATCACAGTCTTTTAGGGCCTGGCAGCGTCCACACTCGAAGGAGTGTCCCACACGGCCTTACACCGCCGCACAGCCAGCTGGGGCTCTTTGGGGAACACACGGACCGAAATCACTGCTTCCGTTGCCGGTTTGCTTTGGGGGTGGCGGATCTTCCCATAGGTGCCATTTTCCCGGTAGGAGGCCCCCCGTTTGTAAGGAGTTCCTGGCAGCTGGGACTCCCTCCTTACTCTCTAGTGCGTCCTCTGACCTCTGCTATTCCACGTGGTCGGCCATGGGTTTGTGGTCGGCAGGACTTGGACGGAGTTGGCGGCGCGCCCTCCTGGGCAGCAGCTCAGCTGCAGGTGCAGAGCTGGACAGCCATGTTCTGTTTGGGGGACCCTGGCTCGGAGCCGTTGTGGGGCGGGTTTTAGAACACGTTGGACAGACGGCTGCAGCTACTGGGTGGACCCGTTTTATCACCTTGGCATCCTTGTGCTTCACAGATGTGTCTGTTTACAAATCAAAGGTAAGACGACCCTCCCCACACTGCCCTCGCCGCCAGCAAAACGCCGTGACTCGCTGTATCTTAGTGCTCGCTTTACCGCAGTAGGCCGGAGCCCTGAGCCCGCGGCGTCCCCGAGGTCCGCCTTCGTGCTGGCCTCCCCTCGCCTGTTTTGCCGTTCGAGTGTCAGCGGACGAGTGTGCTGTAAAGACAAAGGCGGCACCTTTGTCATCTTCTCTCTTTCGTATTATTGGGTTTTTTTGGAGGAAAGAAATAAATACCTGGATTTTCCAAATTGTCTTTGACATTGTTCAGCCTGTTGCATTTCCTGGGCCGTGACTCGCCTTTTCCTGGAGTGCCTCACCCCCGGGCACGTTTCCTGCGTCTGCGCTGAAGAACGAGGGTCCCTTTCAAATTACATTCGGGTTCTTGACGTAGATCCTCATGATCTGGGTTGTGAACCAGCACAAACCTGCGTCCTTGTCTGTCCGTGTTGGGTTTCCCCCCCTCAGGCAGCGTTTCCAAAGGCCCGACGAGGAGAGCTTGTACGTGGACTGTCAGGTAAAATGTGAGGGAAAACTACAAACCGCTCCCCCCAGCCCCAAACATCTGCTTGCTTGGAGCAACTTGCTGGAAGTCCCAGTCGCTTCCTTCTTTCTCTGTACGTCTCCCCCTTGAACGGCGCTGAAGGCCAGCGTCGCCTCTCAGCGCTCTGACGCCGAGACGGCCCCGGGAGTGTGAGGCCAGGTGCCGTCTGCTCCCGCCGGTGAGCCGCCCTGTCCCTGCAGCGTGTGCGCGAGCGTTTCGTGTTCAAACTGCTGGAGCGTGCACGGTAACCTCCGTGGCCGGCTGGGGAAGGTGTGGGCTGAGGCGTGAGAGTCTAGCCTGCCGTTCTGTGCCGTGTTTCCAACGCGTCCGCTGGCGTTTTTCAGTTTGTGCTCCTTTCTTCCTCTGTGGGTCGGGACCACGCTGCCACCGAGGACAGCTCCCCTCAGCATTTCGCTCGTGAAGGGCACCTTCCTGGGGGGGCAAAGGGAGACTTCAGGTAAGAAAGAGGGGCCTTTGGACTTACGGTCTGAAGGGTCATCACAGCCCTCCTTCCACGGCTGACGCACGCACTCCAGGTCAAATGCATTTGGAAAGCGGTTCGACGTTCCAAACATAAGGGCCTTCCCCGTCCTCCGCGGCACCGGAGAAGTAGGTGGCAGCAGGGTGGGAGGCCACTGTCCCCTCCCGGGACCTGTGAGGAGGGCAGCAAGAGACCTCTTGCTGGGGACAGGCAGTGACTCCGCCGCGTCCCTGTCTGTGCCTTGCTACGCCGGTGACGCCGTCAGTGTGAAACACGTCGTCGTGGTTGTGCCCACAAAACGTGGTGCCGAGTGAGTGCAAGGTGGCACGCCTGCGAGGGCACAGGAGGGCACAGGTGGCCCATGGGAAGCCCCACAGCCCGAAGAGCCGACCTGGGAGGGGGTGAGAGGGCCGGGGTGCTGGGAGCCGGGGTGCTGGGTGCTGGGAGCACAAGGGACTCCCCGGGCAGGCGGGCGCACTCCGAATCCTCACGGTGACGTGGGTTATGTGGCATTTGTCAAAACCCATGGAAGGGCACCCGGGATTTTGGCATTGTGACAGTACGGACGTTGATGCTCAAAGGGGAACCTGGGCGGCGAACGACTGAGGATTGAGCCCATGCTGAACCGTGGGGGGCGGGGAAGTGGGCGGGTGTCCGTGACGTATTTGAAACGCAACAGGAACTAAGACGTCGGGCGGGCGGGTCTGTGCGGGTCTGTGCCCCGGCGAGCGTAGCAGCGTGTCACACAGACAAAAGGCCAGGTGGCGTGGAAGTGGGCGTTCTTTCAGGTCCTCACAACTTTCGTGCACCTTTAGAATTTGCAAGATAGTGGCTCAGGGGAAGTCAGAACAGTTGCTAACCCACTTAATGTGTCCCTGGGGCATTTCGCCTTAAGACGGGTCCACGTGAAAGCAGAATGCAGCGTGAAGAATGGCTTTCTCGCCCACGGGTGCGCAGGGCTGCTCTGAGCTCCAGCTGTTCTCCTTGCACGAGCCTTCCCGGAATCGAAACGTGCACGTGATTGCTCTAAGGATATCAGTGATTTGGAGAAGCAGGAGGTGGCAGGCAGGGCTGGGCCAGCGTCGTCGCCGTCACTAAATCACAGCAGATTACAAATTCAAAAATCAATCAGTATTCTCTGCTGAAGTCTAATTAACACTTGCACATTATTAGTCACAAACGTGAAATCTTGATGGGCAATGACCTCAGGTATTCTAAATGTAAATAAAATTAGATTTAGATCCCTTTATTAATTACCCGAGGTGCTGCGAGTAATTACGATGGCAATTGATAAACTTAATTTCTTGTTAAAGGAAAAAAAAAACTTACAGAAAGTTTCTCAGCACTGTACGTTTAACTCTTTAGTAACCATGACCCACGGAAAAGAATTGTCTCAGCTTCCATGTCAGTTATATAGAATGACGACCCATTTCTTTATTTAGGACCTCAAATTCATGGACCTTAAATGCCTCTGTCGCTGTAACATCTCGGAAGGCAAACCTCTCGGGGGCGGAGGGGAGCTGTGTTCACTCGAAAGGGTGGGCTCCCGGGCGAGGGGGCTTGTTAGCTCCCAGTAATTGATGGGAGTGGGCAGAGTGCTCCGCCGGCTGCCCGTACAAAGGCTGCTGACGACCGAGTGGAAATCCGTTCTGGCATCTCATCCTTCTTCCTGATCGCATCACAATACCTCATGCAACCCCGCCGGCGCGTCACTGTCGCTTCCTCGAAGGCCTCCCGTGCCCGGGGCCACCGCGCCTGGCCCCTGGTTAACCGGGCCCGGGAGGGAGGGTTTTCTCAGGTCCCAACCAAGACGGCGCCCGCCTCCCCCGCTTCAAGGAGAGAATCTTTGTTCCCCCCAACGGAGATTGTTGTAAGGATAATTATTTTGCGGAATAGGAAAACAGCTTCGGGGGGGGGGGGGGTAAGTCCGTTTTTCTCGAGAGGCACAAGACACCTGGAGGCGAGCCTGCCTCTGACAGACGGGGGCTGGGCCTTCCTGAACCGTCTTCTGCGAGCGCGCGTGTCCCCAGACGGGGGCGCCGGTGGGGCCTGATGGATTTGGCTGAGCCCGTATTAATCAAGTTATATCAGTTTTTGAAAGAAAACCAATTATTGCGCTTGACTGTGTTTGTCTTGAGGTTCCTGCTTTCCAAACCCCGCATCTGACCTGGTCTCCCTGTTTTGGACCCTTTTCATCGTCCGTCTGCAAATTCTGGTCTTTCTTTAAATTCTTGCGCGGTTTCTTTAGCTTGGATGGTTTCCCACGATCGGTTCTGTGCGCTTCTCACCTCTTTGTGGCCTCTCTTCCTCGGTCACGTTTTCAAACCCGCAGGGCAGCCGCTTCCCGGTCGGCTCCGCCTCCGCAGACTGCCCCCCTCCGGCCCTGCCGTGCCCGTTGGCGCGTCTCCTAGGTCTTCACGTGGAAACTGTCGGCGTGTTTTGTGACCCGTCTTGGCCCTTTTGAAGCCGCCGTGCACCTGAAGGGAAGTCCTGGGCCTCCCAGGTGCGGGGGACATTGCGGGGCCGCGCGCAGACTGCGGCAGCCTGGAGCGCACCTTCACCTCCGGGGGGGGGCGGGGGAGGCTGGCAGGTGTCAGGGAAACTTGGCTCCGAATCGCCAGCCTGCGCTTCAGGACAGCCGATGAGTTGAGAAGAAGTGACAGGTTCGTTTTCCCTCTCTGTTTAAGCCATTCATCTTTCAGATGCTCGCCTGCCATCTGAACTGCATTGCCCATTTATTGGGGGATGCTGATTTGCATCCGACGTGAGCATGCGAGGGGGGGGGCTCGTCGCCTCTGGGCCTTTTGGTGGGTCTGCCCTGGGTCCCGTCGCAGCTGTGGGGGGCCCCCCGATCCATCCGTGTCCACGTCCGTGCCGACCCGGCGCTCGGTGAGGGCTTGCTGTGCTCTGGTCTGGAGAGCGTGGCTCCCGCAGGGGCTAAAGTGGGTGCTTCCTGCTCACCTGTCCGTGTTTCCTGCCACCCTAAACCGCGTCCCAGCTGCGTTTCCTCCCTGCTGCCTCGCGTTACCGGTCGTTGGTGAGGTGGGACCACAGTGGCGGAGGCAGGTGGGCCTGCGTGGGCTGGGACTCGGCCTTGCACGGCAGGAAGAGCAACGCTATCCTCCTCGGAGCCGGCGGGGTCCTGATGGACAAGCCCTTCCACCCCCGAGGTCCGGGTGACCAGCCGGCGTCCTAGCCCTGTGCCGGGGTTGGCACCCGTCAGGGGTGCCTGCCTGCTCCCACCACTGGAATCACGCGTTGATGATGCTCAGAGGTCAGCTGCCGGGGCCCCGTGGTCATGCGGCAGAGTCCGCACTCCGTGCCGGCTGCTGGTTCACAGCTGAGCTCGCGGTGGGGAGGGGGAGGCGCGGGCCCTTGCCCCCCGCCTGCCCATCTGCAGCCTCACACCCGGGTCCCCACGGGAGCCGGCCCGCAGCCCACACTGACTGTGGCCCACCCCTGGGCACGCTGTGCCTGCTTCGGGCCCCCTGGTCAACGCTCCCAAGTTTCTCCTGCTCTGATTGGCTCTCCAGCATCTGCGACAGTCGTGGTTTCTCGTGTTTCCCGCTCCTAATGAGACGTCCCTGCTTTGTCTGTGCCGTAAGCACACGCCTTTCTCCAGGGGCCTGTTAGGACTCGCCCTGCCTATCGCTCAGCTACACCTGCAAGGAAGCAGCGGTGCCCGGGGGGAGGTGCAGAGTGGAGGCTTGGGGGGTCCTCAGCCAGGGTGGGCAGGCGCTCGGGCGCCGCCCCTGAGGCCTCAGTCAGGAAGGCTGTGGAGGACGGAGGGGACACCTGTCCCACCAGGCGCTCTGACAGGGTGGCCGGGGTGGGAGGGGGTGGTGTGCATAGCCTTCCGGCCCCTCGGCTGGTGTCTCCCGGTGGTGGGGCCGCACGTCCGGCTGGCTCCCACGGCCCCGCTCCCTGCAGGACCAGCGGGCACACTCCCTGCTCCGTGGTGTGGTGAAGGAGTGGACAGGGAGGGAGGGAGGGAGGCCGTAGCACAGTGAAGATGCCTCCCCCCACGTGTGAATAACGCAAAAGCGGCGACCGGAGCCCGGGCAGACGTTTAGCCTGACTAGGAATGTTCTGGGACCCTCCTCAGTCAGTGTCATCGGCGCTGCACCCTCTGGGTCACACGTGCCTCCTGACCTCACCCACACCCGAGGTGTGGTCGGAGGGGAGGCAGGGCCGGTGCCCCTGACCCCCCTTGGCCCCTCCTCAGGCCCCTGCCCAGGAGCTGGGGAGCGCGCCCGGCATGAGCGTGCATGGTAGTGGGACTCGTCAGGGCCGAGGGCCGTGGAGGTGGGTGCCCCACCTCTCTGAGCAGTCCCCGAACAGAGATGCCCAATGCCAGGTACAGCCATGTGCTTTAACCCTGTGGTCCTAAGGTCCAGGGACACAAAATAGCCCTTCAGGCCGGGGTGGGACCTGAGCGAAGGAGCCCCTGAGCGTGGTGACGGCCCGGAGGAGTTGACGATTTTCGGGTGGGGTAGCAAGCTGAGAGCACACCCAGCACCATGCGGGGAAGGAAGGTCGCTGTGGCCAGGTCCTGGCTGAGGGGGCTGGAGCCAGGCGTGGTGAGCGTGCGGCAGAGGAAGAGCGGGCAGCGTGCGTGTGAGCGGGGAGCGGCAGCTGAGGGTACCCCAGGGTGTCAGGACCAGCCTGACACCGGCATCCTGTCGGCGCGCAGTGCAGTCCCGGGGGGCTGCGGGCAGTGCCAGGTGGAGCACCCCCTTTTCCTCCTCGAGGAGAAGCGCTGGTCGAAGCAGCATGGAGCCTGCAGCTGGCCACACTGGCCGAAGGACACTGGGTAGCGTGGTGTTGGGTGAATGGGATCTTCCCTTCTGGGAGTGAGTGTTCTCGGGCCTGCGGGCCTGCACACGGGGACCCGGGCCCTTTGGCGGCCTGGAGCCCCCGCAGGGGGCCCGCATCACGGTTCCTCCTGCCCCCCTGGTGCCCGGGCGGCTGGGGTGCAGACACCCCGGTGGCAGCTCCACGGGGCCCGCGTTTTCAGGGAGGTCTGTGCCGTGATGTGCATTGCCCACAGGGTGATTGGATGTCCCTGTGGCCACAGATAGCAACTTTGTATCAGAATGGAGCACACACGTGGAAAAGGTCGGAGAGACCTGTTCGCCTCTGCGTGTTTTTCCTTCTTAATTGTGCGTTGTTTCGCCTGCTCCGAAACAGAGAGGGAGAGGAAGCAGCCTTGGGCACGGCGGAAACGTCCCCCCGCTCTCAGCTCCCAAATTAATGTCAGCAGCCGTGACTTTGCTCCGTCCTGAAGGTAACTGTTTATTACGCTCGGCATTTAAATCCCCGATTAATAGGAGCAATTAAACAATAGCTTCATTTCCAGCAAATTAACAGCCCTAATAGGTAATTGCGACATAAATGAAGATAAATTTGTTTTAATACAACGAGATAAAAAGAATACAGACAAGAACTGAATCTCAGATGAAGGATCCAGACTTCATTACTTTGTGGAAAACTTGAACACTTCAGCAGCAGAAGTTAAAGCGAGTTTGGATTTTTCGCTGCGGCCTGTCCTGGACCTGAGATTTTTTTCTTTTTGACGGGGCAGAATTGCCATATTCTGTGCTCCAGTCCACAGAAGGTGAGTCATGAGGGACCTCCCTCATGGAGCCCTTTCTCCTGAGCTCTTGCTTGGGGCACGGGTCCCTGGCTGGCGGGTCCCTGGCCGGAGTGGCTCACGGGTTCTGCTGGTGAGGACCCAATGAGCAGCGACACCCAGAAGTGAGCTCCCTTTACCCGCCCCCAGTCATTCTCCGGCCTGTTCCTCTCCGGGTGCATTTGCGTCCTTAGGAATCGAGGTTAAATTAGGAACCTGTCCTGAGGGCTCGCGGTGTGCTTTGTTGAAACGTGGGCGTGTTCGGGTCAGACCCGTTTCTAGAACAGCAAGCGTGGTGGCCGTGTGCGAAGGAGGGCTTGTGAAGGGACCAGTCGGCTTCTGCAGGACGGCTGGGCGGTGTGACGGGAGTGGCGGTGACGGTGGGCACCCCGCTGGACAGCGTCTGAGCGAGTGTCTCCCTCGGGTCCTTGTGCCGACGCAACCGTCTGACCCGCGTCAGAGACGGGGTCCGGCTGTCTTTCCAGACGGCGAGCATCCTCGGTTCCAGGGCCCGCGCCTGGAGCCAGCTGGAAGGGCCGCGTCTGCTCTGACAGGAGCCGACGGTGCTTCCCGACGGCAGCCCCGTTCTGCAGGATCTGCGCTGGTGCGTCGGGGCCAGGGTCCCTGAGCGTGGGTGCCTTGGGGTCTCTAATTGCCGTTAAGCTTCCAACCACCCAGGAGACCTTCGAGAATGCACCCCCGCCTTTCCATTCTGTGAGTGTTTGGGCGCAGCTTCCTCTGCACTCGAAACAGAGAGGGTCCAGGAGCAGATGGGGGGGGGGCGCGCAGGGTCCCCACCGGCACGGAGCGCGCGCCTGGGAACACTCACCGAACTTCGGGATTTCCACGGCGAGGAAAATTCCACTTCAGGTTTCTCTTCATTCCTGAGTCACAAGTTCAGAACTACACAGATAATTTGGTAATTAATTTCTTCTTAATTAATAAGATAGTTTAATGATCACTCAACTGTAATTTAAAACTGAGTGGAGACGTTAGGGGATCTTTTATTTGTTGCTGGAAGATTTACAATCCCTGGTGGTTCTAGTTATTTATGGGCGGTCTCCGGTGAGCCCTGCCCCCACCCGGCTCTCCCGGAGGAGCCTCTGGGCGGAAGGTGCAGGACGCGCCACCTTCGGGTGACGGCACCGGTCCCCGACGGAACCCGCTGTGGCCCTCAGCCCTTGTGGAGTCAAAGTGGAGTCTCACACTAGGTGATCTTCGTACGCGTGCCTGTGGTAACGTTTTAAATGTCTGGTTAGATTTATCGCTCGTACTTAAATTCCCATCTTCCTGCGGAGTTGGTGCAGAGCCGTGGGTCTGCACCCCGCACCCCCCCCCCACACCCCGGTACTGCGTGCTTTTCTCCTTTGCTGAACAAGCACCCTCTCCCTCAGGTTTGGCTTCGTTTACACCGGGGGTCCATTTGGTGCCTAACTGTGTCTCTTCAGTAAAGTTGGTATGGTTCCCCGAGGACCCCCACCAGCTGCGCACCCCCCCCACTTCTTTCCCTCTGCCCCGACCAGGCGCCTGCCCCCAGTGCGGCCCGAGAGCCCCGCGCGGCCCCCGAAGACCCCGGTGCGCGTGTTGCAGCCGCAGAGACTGTGCGGGGCGGGTCCCCACAGAGCTTCCTGGTCTTCAAGTCTCCTCGGGGCTCCGGTGGGCTGGGGCCGGGGGGAGGCCGGCACGTTCAGGCCCCGGGGACCTGCCTGCGTGGGGAGAGGGCAGGGCTGCCGGGCCAGAGCGAAGGATGAGGGAGACAAGGCCAGGGGCCACGCAGCGGGGTGCTCTCTCTGACGGGGCACTGGGGCTGCGGCTGGGGTGGGGAGGGGTTTGCCTCGGGGGTGGGAGCTCTGTGGGGTTGAGACCAGGTCTCGCCCTCCTCCCTTGCCCCCTCCTGCGTCTGCCAGGCTCACAGAGGGCGGGGGTCACTGTGGAAGTTCTTGTGAATTGATTAATTCGAGTCAGTCATTCGGTCCACAGAGGATGCTTTGCTGATTAAACTCACTAACATATATCGGACTGTGCCAAAAATGTCATGATCATTAATGAAATTAAAAAGCGTGATTTGTGCCTAATTTTGGATGTGGTGGTGCCAGCTGGTGCCACGCGGGCGGCGTCTCCGAGGCAGCCCCAGCCCCAGTGCACACAGTCCCGGGTCCAGTTTGGGGCCGTCTGTTACACCGACGTTCACTGAGCAGTTTCTACGTGCCGGGCTTGGGGGCTCAGGGTGAAGGCTGGGGTCGTGTCCCTTTGACACGGGAGGCCCTGGCTCTCTGTGGGTGTGTGCCCGTGTTGGCACGCATGTCCACACACACAGCAGTGCTCGGTCAGGTGTGGGTGACCCCTGGCGCTGGCCCCTTTAGCGTCTGCGTTTGGGGTGCAGGGCCTCCTCTGGGCCATCAGGTGGCTAGAAGGAGACGGCTCCCAGGACAGGTGGGGTGGGGGCGGGGCGCGGCAGCCACGGGGACTTGCATCTGGTCGGAGGTGGGCTGTGAGGCTGGGGCGGGGCCATGTTGGGGTTTGACGGCCTCTTTGTCCTCCCTGGCAAAGACCAAAGACTTGGCCCTGGGGCGGTCGCACCATCGCTTACTGACGGTGACACCTTCCTGGAAAGTGAGGCTTGTGGGGCACCCGCGGTGGACACTGGGGTCAGGCGGACGTGCCGCCAGGCTCTGGCAGCGCAGCGCTCGCTGTCCCGCGCTCCGGGCACACAGGCCCCCGGAGGGAAGGGCCTGAAGAGAGACAGGCTGCTTATCGTGCTCCTCGGTCGGGTGTCACTCCTCCTGCTCCCAGGAGACCCGAGCTGCACCCGGGAGGGCCAGGGTCGTGGGCGCCTGTGTGTGCGGAGGGGGAGGAGCAGGCGTGAGAGCCCACCCCGCTGAGGAGTCCCAGCTGGGTGTCCGCGGGGCAGCGGGGACTGTCGAGCTGTAAGCAGAGCGAAGCCACGGGACGCCGTGCCTCAGGAAGGGTCACCCGCAGTGGACGGCAGGGCAGGGGCTGCTTTGAGGACTGTTTCTGTAAGCAGCTGTGGGAGGGCGAGGCCTGGGGTCCCACGGTGGTTGTGAAGGTGAATCTGCGAGGCTCTGGGGGCGGAGTCTCTGCGGGCGGAGTCCCTGCTCTGTGGTATCTCCTCTCTGGGGGCGTGGGCGTGGGGGGGCCGCGGGGAGATACAGGCAGCGGGGTCATCAGAAAACCTGGAGAAGTGGGTTGGGAGGTGGGGGCCGGGGCCCAGGCGGGGCCGAATGGACGTCGAGGCCTCTGCTGTCGCGAGAGCTGTGAGCAGTGCCAGGAGAAAGGGGTTCTAGAACTCGGGGGTCGGGCTGTCTGTGCTGATGTGGGACTGTTGGCGAGGGGGTGGGGAGGGTGTCCGGGGAGCGCATGGAGCCCGAGGAGGGTCCGGGAAGGCAGCCCAGAAGCCCCCACACTGAGCAGCTCGAGGAGGAGGGGGGAGGAAGAGCAGCTCCAGACCCGGGAGGAAACGGGGCCTCGGTGTCATGGAAGGAGGGGCAGGTGGGACAGGAGGGAACCAGCAGCAGCGGCCAGTGCGGCCCAGGGCTCAGGTGAGACACCGCCTCCAGGCAGCACACCCAGTGGCTGTGACAATGGCAGGCTCTGCCCCAGGGGCTGCAGTGTGGGGAGAACAGGGGAGGGGGTGACAGACACAGCCCAGCTGCTTTTGGGAAGGCCTGTTGTGAAAACGGAGTTCGAAGGGGCTCTGGCTGAGCCCCTCCTGGGGGATCAGCCGCCAGGTGGGGCCTCTTCTCCTGCTTACCAAAGCGAAGTTGAAGGGCTGTGGGGAGAGCGAGGGGGCGGAGCCAAGGGACACAGGCCCCGGTCCTGGAAGCTGCAGCGTCTGGTGGGCGGGCAATGCGGTGCTGGCAGGGGCGGCGAGGGCAGCCGTGGAGCCAGGCCGAGTCTGAGGCCCGCCCCGCCGCGCTCTCCTCCTCTGTGAAGTGGCTTGTCGTCCGATGTGAGCCAAGGATGCAGGGGCCCAGCGAGGGCCCGGTCTCTCCTCGCCCTGGAACTGACGGGAGAGCAGAGGGGACGCGGGAGAGGGCATGGTGCCCAGGCGAATGAGGTCGGGTCGGGGGGCCGCGCACCCTGCTCTCAGTGAAGGGCGCGGTTCACCATCCACGCGATGGAAACTTCGAAACCTATGGGGAAAGTGAATGTATAACCCACTTTTTCCGGTTGTTTACATTCTTAAGTGAACTTTAAAATCGAAGAACAGAAGTGCGTACGTACAGGGAAGCATGCTTTAAAAATGATCTGGAAGTTGCCGTCCAGCTCAGGCGGGGGCCCTGGGCCCGCCACTGGAGGTTTGCTTGCTTGGCTTTGAAGTGTACACGGCGCAGTCACAGACACGACTGAAGGAGCTAATTACAGGGCGTCTGCTCAGTGCCACCCACGTGGAATTCAGAGTTTCGAGGCAGCGACTGGGGCGCATTGTTGAGCTTCCGTATGGGAACGTCGGGAGGCTGGAGAGGCTGGTGGGTCTGGTAACCAACAGCGCCTGTTTTCGGCGCTGACACTGACACCGTGTCACCCTGTGGGGTCACTTGTGTGGTGGCTTTACAGGAAGGTGAGCCACCAAAACCGAGAAGATGCCCCCTCTCAGCGACCAAGGCTTCCTGTTCTTGTAAGAAACGTGGTGTCCATGTTCCTGTTGAAGGCTATCGTTCGCTCACGCGTGTTTGTATGAAACGTGTAACCTGCTCGTTTGTCGAACGGTCCGGTGGAGACAGAGCTCAGTGATCATGGAGTGGCCCGGCCAGCTTGGTCTGCGGTGATGTTTTCAGCCTCGAAGCATTTAACGTTCCGCAGGTCCTGCGCTGATGAAGATTCCAGTTAGGAGCGTGCGCCCCCGCCCCCGCCCCCGCCCCCTGCATTCCCTCCACCTGGTTCTGGGGGCGGGGCTTGCCCACCCACACAGCCCATCGCCCCTCTCCTTTCTCAGAATTCACCCCGGGGTCTGCCAGGGCATTGGAGGGGTGGGCCGTGGCAGGGTCTCGGAGGGCAGGGGTCACCTCGGCTCTGGTGCCCCACACGGTCATTAGACAAGCCTTCGTGAGGCACTGGCCACACGGCCGGCCACACGGGGTGGGGGGCTCAGAGCAGCACAGCAGCGGCGGCCAGCGGGCGATGGCTCCCGCCCCAGGGACCCCGGAGGCCAAGCCTGACCCGGCCCTCGCTCCGCCCTCTGCTTGCCCTCTCGCTGGTCGTCCCCCTCCTCCAGTCCCGGTCCCGGTTCCGTTGTCGTAGGCTGTGTTTTCCCTGCCTCCGGGGGTCGCCCCGTGGTCTGCAGCAGCCCAGATCAGAACCGTGGAGCTGGGGCTCATTCTCCTCCTTCCCGCTGGGCAGGGGCCTAACCGTCGGGGGAGCAGAACAGACGTGAGCGCAGTTAGAAACGCAGGGAGGACGAGAGCGTGTCCGCCCACGTGTGTCACGAGAGGTGCCGCAGGCGCCTGGTCACAGGTGCTGCATAAGTGGGTGGGGTTTCAGTGCCTGCCCTGCAGCTCGGGCCCCGCAGGACCCCGTCCCACCCGCCCACCGCCCGACGGGAGGCTCTGGGGCAGACGGGCCCTCGCTGCTCGGGACGCTGCTCTTCCCGGCCTCCCGGCAGGAAGGAGAGAACCTTCTTTGACTCATCTGAGGAAGTTTCTCCTTTCTCTTCGCAAGGAAAACAGTCACGGGAGTGTCCGCAGAGACCTGCGGACGGCCCAGCCCTGGCCAGCTCGCACCTCTGCGCCTCCTCGATGAGTTTCGGGACCGACGTTGCTCTGGCCGCCCGCCCGCCGGGCGGCTCTGAGGCTGGCAGCGGAGCTCGGATGCGCTGGGGCCGGTCACAGAACCCCCCCTTTGCTCCCCGCCCCCCCCCAAGGAGTAAATGGACACTCACCCAAACAGTGGTGATTCTAACTTAATTCACTTTTGGTCTTTGGGGTTTCAGCGCACCCGCACGACACATTTCTTGCCGCTGTGGTAATCCGATCTTAAATTTTATTTCCGAGTGCACATAATGATTTATAAAACACTCGAATACACGTCTTCAAAGACCCCAGATCAATACGCCAATGGTTTTGAAATGACAGAGTGGCGCACTATTCCTCTGTAATTTAAACATGATTAGCTGATGAAGGCTCTGATCAATACGCTACGGGAAGATAAATTAATTGATATCATCCTTTCAGGACGGTAGGGGGCCTGTTGGAGGTGGGCTGTCCCCAGCGAAGTGACTGCCTCGTCCCTGGGAGCCGGTTTTCATCGGCCGCGTTTTGACGTCGTCATACTTACACGGTCGTTCACTTACACGAGAGCCTTGCGCCCGGGACAGACCAGCTCCTCGTTAAAGTTGGGGTCGTTGGGAGGGGGCGATCTGTGGGCGCCCCTGCACCCCTCCTGTGTCCCAGCCTCTTGTGGGGGGACAGCGGGGGGTGCCTCTGCGTGGGTGTTGGTGGCAGCCGCCCACCGGGCAGACCCGAGGGTTGGGTGTCATTGCGCTGAGTTACAGCTGGTCCCCAAAGACGCTCATCTGTTCCAACAAAAGCCGCAGCCACTCTGGGGCGGGGATGCCTGTTGGTGCAGGGGAGCTTCCTGGTCCTTGACTTCCGTTCCAGTTAAACCCAGTGAGCTGCTCAGCAAGCCCGGTTGCGTTCAGCTTTGTATTGATTAAGATAAACTTCCGATGTGTGTAGCAATATATTTAAATAAAGTCTTTGAGGTAATTACATGTCCTTGAATGCAATTCGGTGCGGTAGCTTGTAAAGTTAAGAGTAATTCTGTAGGCCATTCAAAAAATAGATTTTTGATTTTTCAAGGGGGCTTGGTTCCATTACCCTGTCTTATTTAGGATTATTTTTTGCTGCAAGTAACTGGCGGAGGGAACCAAATTATTAGAGTAATTTCAAAAAGACGGAGGCGCGCGTTTCTGCCTCGCACCCAGGGTTTCTGAGGCGGTCTGGGTGGCTGCGGAGCCAGAGGCCCGGCTTCTTCTGTCTCATGGGCCTGCAAGCCTGGCTTGCACCCGCAAGAGGCCTGCCAGGGCCACGGCCCACCTGTGTGCTCTTTAAGGAGCACGAAGGAAAAAGAAGGAAGAAGTGGCCCAAGGAGAATCCTTAGGCCTGGCCCTCTGCCCCACTGAGGTCACCCACCGGCTGGAGCGCGTTCTCTGGGCCACGCTGAGCTGGGGTGCAGGGGAGCAGAGCCGACGGGGCTCCAGGCCACGGCGCCTCTGGGCTGGAGCGTCAGGGACTCTGTTGCCACGCGGGGATAGGGGGCTGCAGCGGCCAGCGTGCCCGGTGGTTGGAAACCAGCCTCACATGGGTGCCTCTGTCTCCCTGCCCACCAGTTGCCCAGAAGATCGTGGCCACGAGGAAGAAGCAGCAGCTCTCCATAGGGCCCTGCAAGTCGCTCCCCAACTCCCCCAGCCACTCGTCCGTCTGCTCCGCCCAGGTGTCCGCCGTGCACATCAGCCAGGTACGTGGGGCGCGGGAGGAACTGCACCACGAGGCACGCCGGGGCCACGGAGCACGTGCCTGTCCGCAGCGAGGGCAGCCAGCTGCCAGGTGGATTTCCTTTCATTTTCAACTTTCTAAACAGCAGCATGCTGGTAGTTGGCTTAACACCTTGGTCAGAAACAGCCGAGGGCAAGGGGTTTTTATGGGGAGCCCTGAATGTTCCCCGTGGGCACGCGGCCCGTGTTATGAGGCGTGCTGGCCGAGGGAGGGGCAGCGGAGCGCGCCATCCTTGCCGTTGATTTACGTCGCCCCCAGTCTGCCCTCCTCCCGGCTGCCCGAGGGAGGGACCGTTGTGTGTGCGTGCGGTGGGGGTGGGGGGTGCAGTCCGGGGCTGCTCCCTCGTGCACCCAGGTTCCATAGGGACCCTCAGTCATAGTCACCGCGGCCCTGAGGCCCTGCAGAAGCTGTCTCCCGGTGGTGCCCTTTGCCGACTGGCTGACTTGGAAGTAAAGTAATGGTCACCTCGGAGAACCCAACCAACGCCTCTTAAGGAGACGGGGCTCATGCTCCCTGCATGTGTGTTGTGATGAAATTTTGGGGACAGGTGCTACCGGGCACTTTGTTAAAGGGGGCACGGGCAGGCTGCGGTTCCGGGAGGTCGGTGGGCGGCGCGTTCACGCCCCAGCCCACCGGGGAGCGAGCAGTCGCGAATGCTCGTGGCTCCACTGACTGTGGGCAGCTTGGTTTCCTGTGGACCCTGAAATATCTCCGAAAAGTGTTCACGTTTTCAAGCTGTGAGTGGTGGTTCTACTGGGCCAAACGGTGCTTTCGGCGTCGGGCGGTGAAGGAGCCGTAGAGCCAGCTCCTCGTTTTCAGAGGGAAAGGGCAGTAGTCGCACTTAACGTTCAAAATGTTTACAATTAAGCGACAGAGACTTTCCTAAGGCCGACTCCGGGAGGAGCGGTGTGTTCCGGAACGGAACCGCGTGTGCCTGGTGCTGATGGTCGCGGCGGAGCCAGGGAATGGCCCGGCGCGCAGGCGCCTGCCGGGGCAGTGGGACCAGCGTGTGTGTGCCCTGCGTGGGCGTGGCACTCGGCCGCTGGCATGTGTCCCTCACCGGCCTTGGTTTTGGGTCCTTGCAGACGAGCAATGGGGGCGGCAGTCTCAGCGACTACTCCTCCTCCGTCCCGTCCACGCCGAGCACCAGCCAGAAGGAGCTGCGCATCGACGTGCCGCCCACGGCCAACACGCCGACACCCGTCCGGAAGCAGTCCAAGCGCCGCTCCAACCTTTTCACCGTAAGTGGGGTTCCGCCAGGTGGTTCGGTGACACGTGCAGAGCCCAGAGTAAGTTAGTGGGAGTGGCGTTGACGTGCGTGGAAGTCCGGGAGCACGGTGAGGGCACAGACTTGGGGAACGAGCGGGGCGGGCATTTCTCGGGCGGCAGAGAGTTCTGACCCACAGGCCAGACGTGACGGGTGAGGGGTTTGTACGAAGAGAGTCGTGACCCTGTGACTCCCTTGGTCTCTATCGAGAGACCTGCTGCACTGGCTGCGAGAGCCGGCAACGCCGTGCCCAACCCCGGACCTCTGCACCTGGCCTTTTCGGTGAGCGTGAGCAGTCACCTCCACGGCCGAGCACCTCAGCACTCGCCTCGCAGGTGCAGGACCGTTGACGGCAAGGCCTCTCACCTGGACCTTTCTTCGGAGTCACCTGTGGGGCATTTAAAAACTGCCGGTGGGCCCATGGGGCTGAGGCTTAGGAGCTCCGACTCGGGGCTTGGGGCCCAGGTGAGGGTGGTGTGGGGTGCAGAGGACTCGGGAGTGCTGCCTCCCCCTGCCCCGTCCCTCGCCACAGCGGACACCGCTCCAGGCAGCCACGTGACCCGAGTCACTGGGTGTGAGCGGCAGAGCGTGTTTCTCCCGGGACTGGGTGTGCGTGTTGCGTATCTGTGCTGTCAAAGCAGCCACTTCAGCCCGGGCAGCTCCGTCCCCCAGGCGATGTTTGGAAATTCCTGGGGAAGTTTTGAGTTGTTGCTACATGGGGGCTGGGCGGGGCCCAGCGCTGAGGCCAGGGGTGACCAGCTGCACGCCCACGGGGCCCTCATCGAACTGTTTGACTTCTCTTTTGGTTGATTACTGCTGACGGTGATGCAGAGTTCAAAGTTCAGTATTTCGGGGCTTAACTAAAGGTGGGCGCCACAGGGGCGGCTGGGAGTCTGCCCTCTGACCTGCGGCCCTAACGTGGGGGTGGCCTTCATGTGCTTGCGGCTGCCGAGGGTGGCAGACCTGCCCCTCCCCCACGTCTGTGGTGGGTTTCTCACCGGATGGCGCTCCTGCAGCAGCTGCTGCTGGGGGGACAGAGGGCTGGCATAGCAGGCCTGGACGCCGGCCTTCCCTGCCTGCGGCTGTGTGACCTCGGGCAGCTTACTGAACCTCTCTGAGCTGGAAACAGCGGTGGAGGCTGTGGGGCTGCCGGGAAGACTCCCTGGAGGGACAGGGTCTTTGGGCCTCACTTTCGTTTTTCCACACCACCACCGATGCTGGGAAACCACGGCTGACTGAGGACAGCGGCTGCCGCGGAGGGCAGCAGCACCCCCGGCTCTTTCCCACACCGGTGGCGCTCGTGGGCTCCAGGTGGGGAAGGCGTCACCTCGGGAACAGGCTGTGCCTCCCTTGCGACTCAGCGGACTGAGAAGCCTCACCCGCCGAGGATGGAGAGGGGCAGGTGGGGCACCAGTGCCATGGAGGGCAAGGGCCCTGACCGTGGACTTGACCAGAGTGTCTTCTGTTGGCCACTCCTGCTAGGGCGCGGCGGGAGAGCAGGACGCCAGCTCGGGCTGCCACCCCGGGGTGGCCGGTCGCAGGGAAAGAGACGAGAGCGGCCAGGAGGCATCTTTAAGAACAGGGCTGTTCGCGAGGGGAGGTCCAGCGTGCCTGTCCCTGCCTCTTAAGGCAGCTCTGGAATGTGCCAGGAAACAGTGTCCCAGACCCTGCCCGGGGGGGTGACTGATGAGAGGGAACGTGGGAGGTGGGAAGCATTGGAGTGACAGTGATTCGGTGAGCAAGTGCGTGCTGGCCCCGTGCTGTCCTCTGGGCCTGGTGCCTGCGGGAGTGGACCCCACACGTGAGAGAGTTCAGAGAATGCAGGGGCTCGGGGAGAGCAGGGGGATGGGGCCTCCTCAGCTTCCTCGCACCGCCCACGTGGGCAGCCCCTACGCACAGGCACCCACCCAAGCCGGGAAGGCGCCACAGGTGCCGGAGCCAGTGAGAACTTCTTAATCACGTTGCGGTGAGCGTGTCTAGTAACACAGAGGTCTGGCCCTGAAGCAGGGCCTTGTTGGTGCTGTTCTGGCCTCGAGATGCTGGGAAGCCGTGAGCTCGGAAGGCGCTTCAGAGATCACGTCTAGCCACCCCGCGGCTGCTCGCAGGGATGGGGTCGGGGGTCATGTGAGGGGCTGCAATGGGTCTGCTTCTTGGCCTTTAGGAAGCAGCTGGGGTCCTGGCCCGGGCAGTGCCTGACGGTGGCGGTGAGGGGTCGGCATTTCCGGTTGGAGTTCTTAGACACCGCAGCTCCACTAGGTGTCAGCGTCAGCCCAGGGAGGAAAGAAGGCCACCTAATTTCGAAATTGTAGCAGTTAAGAAACTAAACTCCCATTGTTCCCAGGTGTAACCTGATCTTAAACACGTGAACTCTCATACTCTTCTTCCCTGGTAATTATTGGTGGTCTTCGGCCTCAATTGGCCAGGGAAAAAAGCATTTATATGAAAGTGGGTGGTAGGACGGACGAGCCTTACGCTGCTCACGCACTCAGGGGAGGTTCGGGCGGACGGGGACTGTGGCGGCCGGACCCTGCCCGCCTTATTTACCTGTGCGTCCTGAAGGGGCGGCGGTTTCGAACACACGTGCCTCCCAGAGCAGGCCTGTGGTGGCGCATCACACGGGTGAGCATTCACAGTCCTGGGCGCATGTTTGCCCCTTTGAACAAACATAAACCCATGCACTTTTTACAGAGCAGCAGAAACTTAAATCTCTCCTGTAGGAGCAAACTATGTGCTGCGTTGTGGTGGGAATTAATAGTCATTACAAGCTAAATGATTTCTGCTTTTGCTTATTTAAAAAAAAAATTGTGACAAAGGGAGGTTGCGAGGCTGCAGGTAGGCATTTGGTTCCTGGGTTTTGAAATGCGGGCTCTTAGAACAGTGCGGCCCAGCAGCCCAGTGTCCACGTGGACGAGTGTCCTGTTGGAGAGCGTGGGCAGGCACGCTGCTGCCTCACAAAGTGGGCGAGACATGGCTCAAAGGCACCCCTCGCCCCCACCCCGTGTGTCTCCGCAGGGCAGTCCTGCCCGCCCCCAGCCGGGAACAGCCCTGTCCTGATGGGGGCACGGGCTGGGGACCCCTGGTCCACATGGTACTTTTGAAAGCTTAGCGTGTGACGCTGACAGCGTTGGAGAGAGCCGAGCACGTCCTGTGACTGGAGACTGGGCAGAGCTGCTGCCCAGCCCGTACGTTGGGGCCCGCTGCAGAAACCAGGCAGCGAAGTCGGCGTGTGCAGGGCGCGTGCGGGGGTGGCGTCCGGTCTTCCTCGGAGAAGGAGACTCCAGGCCCCTCTGCCGAGGTCCCAGCCGCTGGCTTACCCACCGGCCTCCACAGCGGAAAGTAGTTTCCTGTTTGGCAGGGTGGGGGCGCTCCTGGCAGCGAAGCTTCCTGTCCCTGCAGCAATCAGGTGGCTGGTGGCCTTTCCCTCCTGGCTTCTTGGCTCACCTGGGAGACAGCCAAGCATTTCGGTGAAGATGGGAGGGGTAATTAGACCCACCTTCATCTTCCTCTCCCCTGCGCTCAGTGTCCCGAGCCCAGGCAGCCCCTCTGCAGGCCTGCTGCTGCCCTCCCGAGGCAGGAGTTTGCTTTCCAGCTGTGTGTGTCGGGATGCACCACGTTCCTCTCTGGACACGGGAGCGGGGAGGAGGCGGGGGGGGGGGGCAGGGAGAGCTGCCGGGCATCTGCTGGCCTCTCAGAGCCCTGTGAGCAGCAGCGCAGGTGACACCCCTGGGATGCATCCCAGAGCTGGCGGGAGAGCCAGGGGCCTCCGTTGGGGACATGTGTGTGCGGCAGGGTCTGCTGTCCAACGGGTTCGATTCCCTTCAACGGCTGGATGTCACTGTTAGGGACACACATGCCACCCGTTGTTGAGAGGTGACCGTGGGCCCGAGACACAGCGGGCCCTCCCGCCCCGAAGCCTCCCTCTGCACCCTCCTTGGGATGGCGGTAGTTCTAGGGCCCTCACCAAATGCCCCAGGGGCCCGGGCATTTCCAGGCCTTATCTCGGTGGTTTGTCACTCTCACCTTGTGTCGGGGTCAGACCTGCTGCAGCTCCTCAGGTCCTGCCTCTCCCGAACCCGGACACCCTGCTCCGAGCCACCGAGGGGAAGGACAGATGGACTGCCTGGAGGAAGATGCTGATTTTTTTGTTTTGTTAATTATTCTGGTTAATAGGGAATAATGAAGATAGATTTCCAAATTCAGAATTTATAAAATTCCAAAAGTACTTGTAATGGGCTCTTGTTGACTTAAATGTTTTTAAATGTTATCCTTGTGAGCTTTGAGTCTTGCTTTCTAATAGGGACCTCGAGTCCCAGCTTTCCTGTAATCACGTTGTGGGGGAAAGAATTCAGGGTGATCACACAGCCCTTACTATAAGTTATTAGCTAAAGAACTAGAGAAAAGGGAGTCTCTAACCCCTAGCTAAAATTCACGACAAGGAGTTGATGAATGTCTCCATTTCCCTTCTACCTGCAGGGATAAGCTTCAGTTTTATGTCCTCCTGCAAGTTCGTTTGTTGCTTGTTTTATTTTGTGTTGTCTCACTCCGGGCTCATAGCATCCTCAGAAAAAAATGTGCAGTGCCAGCACCTGGGTGCTCGATAAATGTCATCTCTACGATTATCTAGGAAGCTCACTTTATTTTATTCTCACCCAAGGACATGCTTATTGATTTTTAGAGAGAGGGGGAGGCAGAGAAACACATTGATCAGTTGCCTCTCGTAAGTGCCCCAACCGGGAATCGAACCCACAACCTTCTGGTTTACGGGGCGGTGCTCCAACACACAGAGCCACCCGGCCGGGGCAGAAGCACGCTTTCCCGGGAGCACCTGTGCCCATGGACGTGCTCCCTGAGGTGACATCCTGGGTACTTTCTCCCTGGGTCCCACGGTGATGCCCCCCCTTAACAGAAACACAACCAGACGCCCGTCTCAGACCCTGGGAAACGGGGTGTCACTCGCCTGTCACCGCAGCGCTGGACACCGCCAGGTCTCGTTTCATACATCATCTCAGATTTGAAAAGCACGCGAAAATGTTTCTCCATTTTCAATATTGCGTGAGTAATGTTCCTATTGAAAAGTAATGGAGTGAAGTTGTCACTTGTCAGCGTAGTTATTAAGGAGGACGAGTCTCCGATCTTTCTCTCGTAATGAAATAAATCTGTCAGGAGATCGCTGCTCACGCTTCCTCGTGCCGTCGAGTGACGGGGCCTTAGCTGCGCCGTCCGTCCAAGTTGCCCGGGTCCCGGTGGGCTTCTGGTGTGGCTGCTCCGGGTGGGGCACCGCCACCCGCCCGCTGGGCGGTCGCCAGCTCTGGGCCAGGAAACTGTCCCAGGAACTTGGCCGGCAAAGCTGCTTGTCTTTCCCCCAAGCACTGACTTACCGTCACAAAAGATAGTTTCAGCTTTTCCTTCCCATTCGTTCATTTCTGTGCTGCCGTACACCAGTTTGACTCTGAATTTGCTGTTTTCTCACCAGGCAGAAGCAATAAAAGGAAACATTGCCGGCACCTCGATATGAATCGGGAGTGTGCCGTTACATTGCACAGCTGAGTTGTTAATAGAATTGTTTTCAGTGCTTCAGACGTTAATTAAATGTATACATTTATGTCGCAGGCTTCCCAAACAAGCAGCGAGGAGCCCCTCTCTCCTCGGCTGGAGTGTAACTGCAGCTTCCGGATGTTTCCTGTTGGGCGTTACTGTTCTGTATGGTCCATTGGTCTCTAGTAATTGAATTTTGAACTCTTCAAAAAAAGAATTAAAAGATAATTTTGCAGGGGAAAAAGTTTAGGACATTTCTCTGTGGAACGAGGCATCCGTGTTTGCACACACACGCACGCCCCACCCGTGGGCCCTGGACCCGGTTTGCAGAAACCGTGCGGGTGAGGGCAGGCCTCGCGCCCTCTGTGAACCGAGACCCCGACCGAGGACTAACTCTGTTTTCGGTTTTGCAGTCTCGGAAAGGGAGCGACCCGGACAAGGAGAAGAAGGGGCTGGAGAGCCGGGCGGACAGCATCGGGAGCGGCCGCGCCATCCCAATCAAACAGGTAGGATGCGCCCCCACGACCCCGCGGCTGCGGACACACCCGGCCCCTCCCGGCCGGGACGCCGGCTCTCGAGCCGGGGTTGGTTTGATGTGCTGTTGATGAATGTGGGAGTCACTCACTTGACATCAATTAGAAGAGGGTCCTGTGTGTATTAAAATGGGATCATTAGAATGAGAAGAGGGAAAATGTGACAACAGACCTAATGAAGTGCGGTCTGCCCGCCCGCGCACGGAGCGCGCGTCCAGGCTGAGCTGGCTTCAAAGGCTGCCTTTGTAGCCGGGCTTTGATTGGGCCGCTGGCCGCCAGGCAACGGGTAAATCAGACCTCCGCACAAGAGCCCCTTGTGAGCCCAGGAATAGCCCGACGTGGCCCTAATTTGCTCGCACAGACGGACATCTGAACGCTGTTTCAGGCCAGTTTGTAACAACGAGGCAATTAGTTGTGATAATCATAGCCGGTGTGTCAGCTGCGCGCTCTTGTTTGTGATTTGCTAATGAAGGAATTGTAACTTTGATTAGGTTCAGTTTCATTTAGACCTTATTACATAAAGGAACATTTACAGCTGTAATGTGGGGCCTTAATTAAACTTCCTCATTACACTCGAGGACCTGCATTCGAGCATTTGTTTTGGCCTCGGTCGCCAGCCTGGAATGGGTTTTCATTAGCCCGGAAACCAGACTCCAGATCCCGGTGTGCCTCGAGCAGAACGGAACTCTCACACGACATCTTTGCCTGTTGTGTTTCCAAGGAAGATAGTTTAACCCGGCACCGAGGCCTCTGGAAACGTCACCCTTCCATTTGCTCAAGTCGGCCAATGGGTTGAGAGTGTACCCTGCCTGGGGGAGGGGGACCCGCCGGCAGGACCCTCGCTCGGTCCCCTGGGCCCGCTGTGTCCCCTGGGGCATCGCTCCTGGCCAGACTCTCCTGCAGGTGCCTTGGCGCTTTCATACCTTTTTTAGGAACTTGCATTGGCACTGGCCGCCCTTCTCAAGGGCTGGGATCCTTCAGCAAGGCCTCTGGAGTTGGTGGGGGTGGGGAACGGGCTGGAGTGAAGGGGTCAGGACCCTGTTGTGGGCGGGGGACCGGAGCAGGGAGGCCCCAGGGGTCCCCCCCAAGCCCCGTGCACAGGCCGGGCAGCCACTGCGAGGAGTGGCACCGGGCCCCGTTAAGAAAAACCGCCTTCCACCCTCGTTGCCGTGGGGGCCGATGTCTTCACTGGGCGGTCGTGCCCAGACAGCCCCGCGCATGCGGTGGCGTATTCTTTCTGTGTGTGTGTGTGTATTGATCAGCTCTCACCGAGGGTCATTTTCACGTGTAGCTTTCATGCTGCCGTTACTATTGCCAGTGGAGTTACAAAAATCCTTTCCTCTCCTCCTCTCCTCCTCTCCTCTGATGGCTGACCCTGGACGTTGCCCTTTGGGCATGTTGGAACCGAGCGCTGGACCGTTGCTGCAGTTCACGTCTGCGGTCGGCTGGGGTGGGACTGTTCAAGCCGTCAGGTCCCTGGTGTCCCGGGGCCGTCACTCGGTTTGTGCCCTGCTCACACATGGAAGGGGCTCGCTTTGTGGGCTCGGCTCTCCCCTGAGAGAGGGTGGCAGTCGGCCCTCAGGCGTGACATGAGGATTACCCAGTCCTTGGAAGCCTTTTAATTGTGCATGCTCAAAACAATCTTGTCGAAACCTGGGCATCGCGGTGCGGGAAGCCCACGTGGCTCCTGGTTCCTCGCAGCTGCCCCCTGGTGCCCGCAGCTGCCCCCTGGTGCCCGCAGCCACGGGTGCGCCCCCTCCTGGCGGGCCCACCCAGGCAGGGACCCTGTCCGAGTCCCATGACACGCTGGTGTGTGGAGGTGCCAGAGAGAAGCTGTAAATCCCACAAACCTGGGTCTTCAGACGCGTCACGCGCAGCACCTTCGTCAGAGCCTTCCAGCGGGCAGCGCAGGTCAGTGTCCGTTTGTGGACAGTTTAGATTTGTCTCGCACGCGCGTGTGCCCCCGTTTATAAAGGGGCCGAGCTCATTAGTGAAAGCCTGAGTCCCCCTCCCCCGGTGGAGAGGCCTGGACCAGCAGGAATGAAGGCCGGGGGTCGAGAGGTTGGGGCCACAGGGCAGCGCTGCCCCGCGTGGCCGAGACGCCCGGCAGACCTGTTCGTCGCGGAGGCGAGCAGCGAAAGGAGCGTTTATTGTTACACACTGTGCAGGGCAGCCCGTCGAATCCCAGACTCGGCCATGCTGGGGTGGCTGAGTGTCCTGCACTGTAAACCAAACCCAGGCAGGTGAGCAGGGCCAGGATCGGGGCTCGGCCCTTGTGCCTGGGGCCTGCGCTCCCTCCACCCACCGCCTGGGCAAACCGCCTGCAGGGAGCGGAGTTTCATGTTGAAAACACGCGAAGCCTGGCCTCAGGCCGAGGTGTGCCCGTCTGTGCTCCTGCAGAAGGACCATCCAGGGCTGTCTGCAGGAGCCCGCCTCCCCAGGGACACCATAGCCTCGCTCACTGGCCCCGGCAGGGGGGTGGGGGGTCATTTCGTCCCTTGGGATGTTCGCCGTGCTGGGGTCCTGCCCTGCTTGCCAGCAGCGGGGAGAGCGCTTTGTCTTGATGCTCTGCAGGCTCCAGCCGCAGCCCGGGTGTCGGGCCCCCACACCCGCTCGCGGGTCCTTCAGAGCCTCAGTGACCTTCGTGGGGGTGGTGACGGCAACCCCCCCGGGGGGGCCTGTAGTTGCGATCGCGGCGGAGCCTTTCTCCCCCTCCCTGTGGGAACCTTGTCACGGGCGGTTTAGGGCACAGATGAGGCCCGGCGCACCCTGCGCCCGACCCGTGTGGGCGCAGCCTGCGGTGACTTGGGTTGGCCACGCCCCCGTCAAACCCGCAGCCTGTGTGCTGGGGGACAGGGCTCCCCCGCGTGGTCGGGAGCTGCGGGGTCGCGTGGGCAGCGGTGTTGGCCTTCCCTTTCCCCCCAGTTAAAGGCTTCTCTTTGAGAAGACGACTTGTCTTCTACAAAATAACTTAGTTTCTGGAGGACCTGGGCCCACCTCCCCTTTTTTGTCCTTTCTGAGGCCTTAGAGGAGATTTGGTTCAGACAGTTTTTTTTTTTTTCTTTTTTTCCTTCTAACAAGATAGGGTCTACTGGAATAAAAATTGAAAAGCAAAGCAAGAAAAATAAAAAGCCAGAGGCCCGGCTCGGCGGCTGGCCCGTCGCGTATGAATTTTTCATTGCTGTGGAGACTTGTACGTACATAATCGCCTGATTGCGGTGGGAGCTGGGGAGCTCCCCTGGTGTCATTTGCATAAATCTTGTTAAGTCAATGGCAGTTAATGAAGTACAAATGAGCCCGGAGAAGGTGACATGCAAATCGTGGGTGGCAGATGGGAGGTCTGTTTGGGGGACGGCAGCTGTGGGCTCTCCTTTCTTTCCTTCCCTTGCGCATTTTTTAATCTCTATATTATGGGGCGGATCGGCAGCCTGGGCCCTGGCACCCCGCTGCCCGCAGACTCTGGGCCAGAGCCAGGCCCTGCGCCCCGACACCCCACACCCCCACACCAGCCCTTCAGAGAGCAACGGACCGGACCGTGGGCCTGGCCGCCCCGCCTCACACTTACCAGCCTGCGCTCCGGAGCGTTTGCATCCCTGACGCCTTGATCAGTTCGTCTTGTCCCGCTTACACAGTTTTTTTTTTTTTAAGATTTGGTGGGGGAAATAAGAGAATGCTATTGAATTGCCTTTTTTTTTTTTTTTTTTTTTTTTTTTTATCCTCACCCGAGGATATGTGTATTGATTTTGGAGAGAGTAGAAGTGGGCAGGGCTGGGGCGGGGAGGAGAAGCAGGAGGACCACCGATCGGTTGCCCCTCGAGCGAACCCCAGCCAGGGCTTGAACCCACAGCCCAGGAACATGTCCTGACCTGGAAGTGGCCTTGTGGCCTTTCAGGGTGTGGGACAGCGTCCCAGCTGACGGAGACCCCTGACCAGTGCCCACTGGGTTCTTTTAGGCAGGATGTTCTCTCGTGAGAGATTCCTGAGTGAAAATAAGAAACGCTCTTTATCATGCTTCCATTTGGGAGTCTATTCTCCCTTAAGACAGGCCAGCGGTGTCTGTCCAGCTGTTGGTCCGCACCCTGAGTCCCTAGTCAGCCGTGCGGGGCGGTGCTGCCTGGGGCTGGTGCAGAGCAGGGGTCAGGAGGCGTACAGGCCCCCATGTCCTTCGGCTGCAGCAGGACCCCTCCCCAGGAGTGCAGACCCCTCAGAAGGGCCCCCCACGGGCCTGTCTCAGTCATGGCTGGCGTGTCACTTGCCTGGTAGTTTCTTTTTTTAAAGATACAAGCGCCAGCGGGACTCACCAGGAGGAGCTCTTGGAGGTTTATGGGCAAAGTACTGCACGGGCTTTCTGCTGCTCAGAATTTCTTATTTCCTCACATGGTCGATAATTCAAGAGACACACACCTCCATTGGCATTGGAGAAATGCCAGCAAAGAGGTGTACGTGGGGGGGGGGGATGTGAGCTGTGGTGGCCCCCATGGCGGCCACTCAGGTCCCCCACTCCATCGGTTCGCTTTGCCGAGCCAAGCCAGGGCGCACGTTCTGCGACCTTGGGCCCTGCCAGTTCCTCCGGGGTTAGGGTGACTCTGCGTACCTTCGGGACGCTCCGAGACCTACTGGTCTCACAAGACTTTTTAGAGTCTTAATTTTGACCTTGAACCAGGATGTCAGGGCCACATCCAGAGTGGGCAGTCAGAACGGAGATTTCTTAGCAGCTGCCTCCTGCATCATGGGAAGCCCTTCCCGTGGTGGTAGAGGAAGGGCCAGCCAGGGCGGAAGTTTCCGGAAGCACTTGCCATCGTCCTGTGCATGGTTTTGAAGTTGTGCAGGGTTTCGATTCTTAGTTGAGTGGAAAGAAGCGATTGCTGATTGAGCACAGGGCACCTCTGGAGTTAATCTCTGAGGCCGTTGGCCGTGGCCTGCTGACCTGAGCTGTCCGGAGCCCGGGCCCCACTCAAGGGGGCGGGTTGTATGGTGTTGACAGATTAAAAGCCACCTCATGACACTCACTTTAATGTCTCCTGAACGCTGGGCGTCGTTCGCAGCCGGGCGGTCAGCAGCTCAGCTGTTGCGTGCTCCCGTGGAGGGATGGGGCCGCAGACCAGCCGAAACCTGAGATCAGGGGAGAGAGGCTGGGCGGCCCGCACCGCCTCCCCGGCACCCCGGGACCGTCGACCCTGCAGGCCCCTGTGCCTTCTGCGCCTCGTCTGCTGAGGCACCGGGACGCGGGCTCCCGTTTGTTGAGCCTGAGCCCTGAGGAGCCAAGGTGAGCAGGAGGCGCCCTGAGAAGATGCTGTTCACCCGTGTGGCAAATCAGTGCTGCCCGGGCGTGGGGGGCCCAGTTAGTCCTCAGTAGCAGGTGGTTTACTGACGTGGACCCAGTGCCCTGAAAGCTAATTTACATCACGTGGGTGGACAGCTCTCTGGGACCAGTGTGTCCACCCAGCCTGGTGCGCGCCAGACCCTCCGCCAATTATGATCATTAATTTAATGGGTCAGGTGGGTGCATCACAGGCCTTTGATTCGACTCCTCAGATATTCTCCCATCGTTGGCAGAACAGTTCAAGACATCTGGATGCCCACCTAGTATGTCACCAGTTTGTGAATGAATAGGGCCCACCTTCCCCCATCTCCTGGACCCTTTGGGCAATATGGGTGGATGGCCGTGTGGTCTCTACAGAATGCTTAGAGGCTTCGTGAACCAACATACAAAATCCATCAGCTAAACACCAACCTGTGGAACAGTTTTAAACAGTCCTTCCCTTGACTGTGAGGGCTGCAGGAGGGTGATACAAAGTAGCGTGTGCTGCAGCACTTGATACAGTGTAAACTGCTATGCAAACAATGTCATTTCCGAGTGGAGGTTCGCTTTAAGATTCAGTGCCTCCTCTGTGTATCCATAATCCAGGAGCAGGGATAATATCTGACTAAGTGATGCATTTCGGGAAAATATTTTTCTTTTCAAAGTTCAGTGATGATGATGAAACCCAGTTCCTTATGAGCTCGGAAATGTAAACTCACACACAGATAAGAGGGGCATTTCTCAAAGCTAGCGTTCGCTTGTGTCGCCAGAATTATTTTTGTCTTGATGCATTAGCGCGATGCTTTAATTTCGGCCTTGTTTCCCATCAGACTCAACGCTGTGCAGACGTGCCTGGGGATCGGGGGTGGAGGAGATGCTGATGACCCTGGCCGGCTCAGATGGGAGGGAAAGTCCCCAGCCGCCGGGACTGGTGGGTGGGGGTGCAGTGGGGGTGTGTCGAAAGGACCCTGGGAGCCCCTGGAGCTCAGGAGCAGGGGACACTATGAGGTTGGAAAGAGGAGGGTGAGGGAATGGAGGCAGGGGCAGGCCCACTGGCCTTTGAGGTTACCAGTGGGCGTCCCCAGAGACAGGAGTGGGGAGTGAGCGCCAGTGGGAAGAGGGTGCGGAGGAGGTCCCGGCGGGGAGCCTGGGAAGGCAGTGGCGTCCAGTGGCCATGGGCTGTGGCTCGGGAGGGCCACCGGAGGAGGGGTGGCGACTTCTGCACATTGGCTGTGGGAGCTGTGACACATGCCCACACGGCAGCAGCGTGTGAGCGTGAGACCTGGGGCCCAGGCTCTCCTCCGCCCTTCCCCCGCCACCAAAGGGAGGCCTGCAGGCAGTGTCCCTGGGGGTGACCGGAGCGGCCTTGCCTTTGGGGACCACTGTGCCTCTGTCTTCCCTAGTCTGGGCGTCTCTTCACTCTTGTTACTTCCTCCCCATAGTGATTGCAATGAGCGGTCACAACCCGTCTGAGTACTCGGGGTTGCCAGCATTTAATGGGTACTTTCTGAGCGCCAGAGACTCTGCTGGACTTGCTCCGTCGTCCCCTTGAACTAGGCAGTGGGAGGTACGGCGGCCCTCCTCTCACAGATGAGAAGAGTAAGGCTCGGGGTGGACGAGGTCAGTCACCCAGCATCGCTCAGCACCTCGGTCTGCTGGGGCTGCCATCACAGCGGAAACCTGTTTATCACGGCACCCTCAGGGTTGGTCCCGGTGGGCCTCTCTGCCTGGCCTGCGGGCGCTGCCGTCTGGCCGTGTCCTTCCTCCGTGTGTGCCCTCCCTCCGCCGTCCTGTCCTCCCACAAGGCCACCTGGCAGTGGGTTGATCGGGGCCCCTCCCCCGTGGCCTTGTTTAACCTTGATCACCTCTTTAGGGACCCTGTCTCTGAGTAAAGTCGCACTGGGATTGGGCTTCCGTGCAGGGATTGGGGGTGGGGGACACAGCCCCGCCTGTGACGTGCAGCTGACAAACAGGACAGGGCTCGGGTCTGGGGCCCCGGCGCCCCCTGCGGCTTCCTCTCCGCCAGTCCCAGGCCTTCCTGGTTCCGCAAGGGAAGGCCCCTAAGTTCCTATCAATGTTAGGCTCTAGGTGCTGGGCAGGAAACGTGCAAGAGCCAGAACATTCTGAGCTGAGGGCTTCAACTCAGTCCATTTAAGTGGCTCCAAACTGTCACCTGGGACGAGAGTGTCGTGTGACTTCACCCTGGTCCGTGGGGGCCCTTCAGATTGGTTTCAAAAAGAAAAACGAGGCGCCAGTAGCCAGCCCAAGCGCATTCGTTGGACCTTTTTCTGTGGGCAAGTTGTCTTGTACGTTCATGTCTCCGCAGTCACGCGACCTCATTCAGTGCTCGCCAACCTGAGGCACAGCTCACCGCCAACCGCAGGGCGGTGTCTGAGGCTGGGGGGGGGGGGGAGGTCGGGTCTCGTATCCAAGGTCAGAGAGCTCGTCAGTGGTAGAGCTCATGTCCCGGAGATCTCTGGAACGTGTTTCTAGAACAGTCTTCACTGTCCCCTTCAGCCCTGACCTGATCGGCACTTACGAGGGGCATCTTTTCTGAACTCAGAGACCGAGCAGCCGGTGGGATTCCAGCACGAGGCAACCTCTGTCTCATCCGGGGCTGTTCCGGAAAGCGTGTGCTCTCTGGCGCCTGGCCTGGCCCAAATCCGGGCCCCCGCGGGTCCAGAGGTTGACCGTGAGGTCAGGGCTGGCACACAACCATTTCCAGCCCCTGACTGGGTATGGAGGGGTCACTTGGGGCTCCTTCGCACACATCTGGCTCCCCGCTTTTAGGGGCTGGTGCTGATGCTCATCGTAACTGGCCTGTCTCCAGGGCCCATGTCTAATGCCTCCTGCTGCTGGAAGGTACCCTGTCCCCGAGGGAAGTGGTGTCTTCCCCTCACCCCCTGCCCTGCCACCTGGTCAGGTCTCGGGCCCTTGCTGCCAGGTTCCCTGGTGCACAGACAGGGGCATCCCCAGTGGGCCCCCTGCCCACATGCATCCGGACAGAGCGTGTCCTGGGTGGGGCTCCCCTCCTGCAGCGTCCACAGGACAGGACAGGGAGGTGGGCGAGCGTGAAAACAGGCAGAGCAGGTCAATGCCGTAAATGGGCATCTTTTTCCAAGTCAGTTTTCTGTTCTCTTCAAAAATACACACACACAACGTTTGTTTAAAAATATGAAGTCGTATCTGCAGAGCGAGTGACTTTTGTTTCAGTGCTCCATGAGTCCGCCTGGTCCGTGCAGCGCCTGGGTGCCGCCGTGCGTCGGTGAGGCCCAGGAGGCCCGCGTCGACGGCCAAGAAAACCCGTCTCTGCCAACACTTCTGTGCTCGTCAGTGTTCACGCGTTAAGACATTTCTTCTGAACAAATACCTTCGATGTGTAGTTCTGCTTGTAAGAATTGTGCGTTAAACTGGCCAATTCTAGGACTCTGGGCTGTTTTCCTAATGGCTGGATTTTCACCCCCTTCCGTGCACGTCAGCCACAGTCGTTCTGACGTAGTTAGCGCTAACCTCGAGAATGTTTGTCGTCCAAGTTCTTCTGTGGAAAAATGATTTATGTTGTTTTTTCATACGCAAGGATAATTTTGTGGAGAAGTACAAGTGCACACAACGCACCAGGGGAGATGCGATGGCGGGGAAGGGACACGGGTGGGCAGTGCTTGTGCCTAAAGTGCCGGAAACGTAAAACAACGGGAAATCGTTTTATGCTTAGTTTCACAGTTAACAGAAGACGCTAAAATTCTCCTCCGAGCTCAAGTTAGGAAATACCAGCTCTAAAAGTGCATTGCTGTATTAATAGCAATGCACGCAAGACTGAAAAAAAATTTATTCACTTCGCCCCAATACTCTCGCTGCTAGAATTTCATCCCAAGGGATCAGTGCTTTAGGAGGGAGGGAGGAAGAATCCTTCCGTGCACCAAACCACGGACGGCAGAGCCGGCCACGCCGTTAAAGCCCCGGGCTGCCCAGGTCCAGCGAGCAGGGGCCGCGTTAGCGATTGTCAGCTCAGCAGTGCTGGGTGCGCAGCCACCGAGGTGGTCGATCGGAAGCTTTCTGGAGCTGTGAGAAGTGTTCATGAAACAGTGGAAGCATAAAACTGTAGTTCAAACAGGAAAATATATACACGTTTGGTTTAAAATTGGGTGACTAGAAACAGTGAACTGGAGAACTCAAAAGAATGTAACTTTAGTGAAGTAACTTTAAACTTGAAGGAAAGCCGCACAAACAGGGCGGAGTTCCCCATGCCCGCCCCCTGGCGCCCCCCGGTGGTCGGTTTTCGGACCGGGGCTGGTTGCAGGACCAGGACATGGGCAGGGCAGCTGAGCTCCTGGGCAGACCTGACCCAGCGCCCTCGGGGACCCAGGCCAGGGCCTCCTGGTGTCCCGTCACTTACCTGCTTGCCGGCCCCCACTCCCAGACAGCTCCTCAGCCTTGACCTCCCATGACCTTGACACTGCTGGGGGTCAGTTAAACGGGACAGGTTCTCTGCGTCTGCACCGGCCGGTGCAGGCTCTTGAATAGGTTGGGGTTGTGCATGTTCGGCATGAGCACCCGGAACTCAGAGTCCTCTGCGCCCTCAGCAGGGGGCACGCGATACCCCCTTATCTTCCTGTTGGTGGCAGCGACCTTGGTCGTGAGGTGGAGGTAGGTGGGCTCAGCCGAATTGCTCCACTGGAAGCTGCTGTTTTTCCCTTTGAAGATGCGGATGACTCTGGCGCAGAGGTGTTGAGGCAGTGCTGATGTTCTGTAAAAACATTTTTAGCAATGTAACTTGTATTCGACAAGTTTGCTTTGAAAACGAAGGCCATTTCCTTTTGAGAAGTGTGCGTGGTCACGAGCAGCACGCCCTGGGGCCTGGGTGTGCGTGCGTCTGTGTGTAAGTGGGCACAGCCCGTCCCCCTTCCCCGGGGGCAGCAGACGCCCACGTTCCAGGGCCTGCCTTCTGGTGGAGGGGGTTCCCGGGCGGTCCTGACGTGCAAGCCGGCGCGTTGAGGCGTCCGCCGGCCTTTCGACAGAGCGGCGCCTGGCACCCCACATTCGAAACCGGAGGGAAAGGACAGCTACGATTGTTCCGTGTGACTCGTTTTTGTTTTTGTTTTTCAATCCTCATTGATTTTCTGAGAACAGGCGCTGAAATGCTGCCCAGCCCCTCCTGGGTGGGAGGGAAGGGGCGCTTTGGGGGGGGGGGGTCGGAATTTGAAGTTTACTGGGCCTCTGAGCAGGAGTGTGAGGGCCCGGAGTGGGGGAGGGGTCTGCGTGTTGGGGTGTGAGTGGACCTGGAGCGGGGGCAGTCCCCAAACACAGGGGTGACCAGAAGCCCTGGGCCTTGCAGGGGTGGGCACATGGGCGGTTCTCACTGAGCCCTAGGGAAGGACTCAGCTGTCGCTTTCTCCCCGTGAAAATCACGGCGGTGAGTGAGAGCCACACAGAGGAGGTCGAGGGCTGCTACGGCCGGGTGCCCCGCCCCGCCGGGTGCCCAGGACGGTGGCCCCAGCAGCCCGGCCACCCTCCCAGTCTGCTGGCGCTGGGTCCCACCTAGGTCAGTTTCTGCATGAAAATTGAGGTTCTGCTACTTGGGAGTTTACATTTTTTTCCTTAAGTAATTTATCTCGGAGTAAAGAATACACGTGTATGCAAGTATATACTTAGGTTACATATATGTTTAGGTAATGTGTTGACGTATACTAATTCTATACATTAACCATTTCCCTCCCTGCGATCTTCCCATTTTCCCCCAAATGACCAAATACGCTCCTTGTGTGCATTACATAGTGGCCTGGCACAGAACACGCTGTTTTTAAGGTGGGGAGGTGCCCTCACTTTACAGGTAGGAAGGCAGAGTCCCCGGGGGGTGAGTGACCTGCCCCCGGACGCCGTGGCGTTACGTGCAGGGGCTGGGACCCACGCTTCAGTGATCTCCCACCATTGTTAACGTTGATGTCATGGGAATTGTCTTCATCCTTGGGCATTGAAAAAAAGTAGAAGTAGCAGCCCTGACTGGTGTGGCCCAGTGGATTGAGCGCCAGCCTGCAAACCAGAGGGTAGCCGGTTTGATTGCTGGTCAGGGCACATGCCTGGGTTGCAGGCCAGGCTCCCAGTAGGGGGCGCTCCACAAGCAACCACAAGTTGATATTTCTCTCCCTCTGTTTCTCCCTCCCTTCCCCTTTCTCTAAAAAGTAAATAAAATCTTTTAAAAAGAAGAAATCACAAATGTTTGACACTGTTTCCGTTGTATTACAAGCAGACCGGTTTTTCTAAGTTTTGCACCGCTTGATTGGACTGTGCTCAGGGCGTGGGAGAGAACAGATCGAGGTCACGGCACTCGGAAGGACCTGGGTCCTGACTGTGAGGAACTGGTGTTTGTACGTCCTTCGTGGGGCAGGTTCTGATGCTCCCCTGCCCCACCCCCGCAGCCGTTCTCTCCGTTTCCAGATCAGGAGGCTGGGGCTCAGCTGGCCTGGGTTCAGAAAGCCGGGAGGAGGCGGAGTCCAGATTTAAGCCCCATCTTCCTCTTCCCAAAACCTGCAACCTCCTCCCACTGCTGAGCCTCCAGGGTGACTTTGTGGGGAGTGCTAACACCTCGGGCCCAGGGCCACGCCCAGGGGGCACAGTCAGCGGATGCGGTCCCCACGCGGCACCCTCGCAGTGGGGTCTGCGGTTGGTGGCCCCACGGAACGCCAGACCCTCTGCAAGACTCCCGTCCCCTTGCTGCAGAAATGCTCCAAGTGGGTTCCACGGCAGTTGTTTGTAATTGGAGTCTCTGGAATTCACCGCGGTTTTAATTACTTGATTACTAGTTCGTTCAAATGTACTGCACTCGCTGTGGGCCTTGCAAATGGGTAACTGGTCGCTACCAGCATAATTAAATACCGCGGAGCACTTGGCTGCAGCCGCGCTGAACTGTGAAGAAATAACGCGTACAGCCAATCAAAAAGAGATCCCTGTAAACTCGTTGGCGGCGGCGGCGCGTGCGAGGGCCATCACAGAATGCTTATTGCAGGAGAAATTAAAGACACAATTCTGTGCGGAGAGGCAATATAGAAATTAGTTCCTGAATTACTCGTTAATTGATTTGGTAATTCCCCGGGGTCTGCAGGCTCTCGCCTCCTCCCTTTCTGTCGTGCGTTCAGTTAACGGTGACTATTCTCGGAGCAATAAAAATGTTTTTCACACTTCGATTGGGTACGTCCTTGCTGCAGCCTGCCCACACTCGTGTTTGCAGAAGCAAATGTGTGTATTTGTGCCTTGAACACAGCAGGCGCGCAGTTGCTTTATGTGCACCCGTCAAGGAGCCGGTGCCTCTGTGGGGCCAGGCAGTTTCTGCAGGAGGAAGGCACGCTTCCGTGCCTCCTGCTGGAAGGAGGTTCCCTGGGTTCCCCCCCAATGTAAACCCTCCTCTTATTATCAACAGAGGGAGGGGGTTCGGTGGACTTGATTTATGAAAGTCGTCTCTCATTGTTTGCAATTCAGCAAGAATAACCATACGAGAGGCCATTTGCAGCAGCGTGTAGATTGCTTCTGGAAAGGATGCTGGAAGAAGAGCCCCCCCCCCCCCCCCCCCGTGTGCTGACACGGCGTGTGGGTCGGCGGGGCCTGGGTGGGAGCCCCTGGGGCCTGCTCCCTGTTCGTCCGTCCGTCCGTGCATCCATCTGTCCCTTCCTGCTCGTGACAGACAGACGGGAAGCGACTTTGGGATTATGCATGTATCTGTGCCACTCAGCTGAAGGGGCCAGAAACGGTGGTCCTTTTGGGGTTTTGAAAGGACACCAGCCGCCCTTTGGACAGGTGGCCTCGGCGTCATTGCAGACAACACGGTTTTAATGTCTTGTTGGCGGAAAAGCAGCGTAAAATTAGACTTTTTGAAAAACATCATTGCATTCCAGTCTGCTACTTTTTTTCCCGTTGCCCTCCTTCAGGTTCCCCCACACACGTAAGTACCATTTAGTTAACTACATTTAGGGCAACTGATGTTTATCTCAGAGTCAGCTTTTAACAGTTAACAGTATGTGGCGATGCTTCGTTTCCCGTTAGGAAGAGCAGGAAACGTTTGCCTTTAGCATGGTCTCTGTTAGTACAAAGTTGGGATGAGACCGGCTGCCCTGCAGACCTGACGTAGCGAGGCGCTTTCTGCCGAGCTCAGCCTGTTTGCAGGTCCGCTGGTCAGCGTCGACACGAAGGGTCCCCTTTACCCCGAAGGATGGACGCCGTGCATTGGAAGGGGCCCCCGGGCACGGAAGGTGTCGGCCCCTCCCAGTGACGAGCAAGAACCGCCCCCCACCCCCCGTGATCACTCCAGACCGGGTCCTCGCGGCCGCCCCCAACGGCCCTGCAGGCCCAGTGACAGGGCCCACCGGGGACCCGTGGGGCCGGGACCCTGCCCGCTGGCAGGTGCGCCTGGGCCGACGGGGCTTCTGGCCGCGGTGGGAGAAAGCCTGGCCTGAGTCTCCTCGTCACACCCTTCGGGGTTAGTCCTTTGTCGGTCCACCTTCGCGTCTGCCTCGCGTTCCTTATTTTCCATGTCGTCTCGGAGAACTCTGTCCTGCCAGTTACTTCACAAAAGTCACCTGTTGTTAGCGCTTCCCTCTGTCCTTTGATTGAAAAGAACAAAATCCAGTTTCACCCCAGAAGCAGTGGATGTATAGGCCCCCCCCCCGTGGCCACGGAGCAGGACTGAGTAAGATGGACCTTCTGTTTCTGGGTGATGGGGTGGGGGGGGGTCCCTCCTTGGGGAAATCGGCAACAAATTCCGTTATCTCCCTGTGGGGGGGGGGGTGCGCACAACCCCGGCCGGCGTGCCTTCCCAGCCATGCTTTTCCCAAACTGCAGAGGACAGAAAATCCACCCCCTTGAGAGGGGTGGGGGGCAGGTGTTCCTGTTTTACCTTTTAAAACGTGTGACTTTTATCTGCCCCGTAAGCCTGGCTCATGTTTGAGTGGGTTTTCTGTTACTTATCAGGGCACTGATTGTGCGTCTCCCCCAAGGCTCACCGTGTCTGAGCTGCGGATTCACACGTATGTGAGCTCTTGGTGGACCCCGGGGTTCACGGGTCTCCCCTGAGCGCCCCAGGTGGGGGGCCGTAGGCTGTGGTTCCTGGCACCCCAGGCCCAGGATTTGGAGCAGGAGGTGACAGCCGCCCGTGAAGCTCCAGGATGATGAACATTTCTCTGTGACGTTTCTCTTGATATTTCTGTGCTTTAATGACTATTTCTACTAATCCTTGTACTAATAATTTTTAATGGTTCACACTGAGTGGGTGACATTTTGATACATTAATGAGCCTTATCAATGACTTTTAAAAGTTCTTCAGCCTGCTAGGACACTCTGTCACAGTCCCCGGAAGGAAGGGGAGCGCGAGCAGCCAGGGCCCAGCATCCGCCCTCTGCGCTCTGCGAGCAGTAAATCGTGGGTGTCAGCGGCCGTGAGAAGGACATCCGTCACTAAATCACGCTGAAGGCGTCGGCCCACACTTCCTAGTTTGTCGTGGAGGGTTTCTCTCAAAAATCACTTGCGTCTTCTGAACGGTGTGTCCTAGTCGTGAAGGAGTGTGAGCTTCACGATGGGGGGGTGCTGCTCACGGGCGGCAGGGTCCCAGGAGGGTGGCACGTGGAGGGAGGGCCAGCCGGGCGCTGCGAGTGGGCACTGGGTGACACGTGGGGCACTAGGGTGAGCGGGTACCTTTTTCTAGGTGTCACGGCATCTTCACTGTCCTTCACTGGGGGGGATCCTCCGGGAAAGAAAGGTGCGTCCTCATGGGTGAGGCATCACACGGGACGCTGTCACCCCCGGTGTGGGGGTCAGGCCTCACTGCCTTGTGCTGCATCTTCACGGGCTGGTGTGGGGGTGAGTCCAAGGCAGGGGCGGGGCGCCGGGGCATCCGCTGCCACCTGGTCGGCGCCGCATGGCCTGATCACCCTCGGCACCGGTGTCTGTCCCTGGACCCACTGCCTGGTGCTGCTCCTGGCCCGGCTGGGTGGCAAGTGGGCACCAGGGCCCACGTCACAAGTCCTCTCTCCGGTCGAGGAAGTCTGTTCCCTGTGTCCGTCGCCTCACGGAGGCAGCATCCGCAGCTCTGTCCCTCGGCTTCCCAGGACGGAGGTCTCCTCGGGGGCAAGGCTGTGCTGTGCCAACCAGCTCCGTCGTCGGTGAGGCCCTGAGACCTCGTGGGCAGCAGGCGGCCGCGGGGGCTCCTGGAGAGTTCGTGAAGCTCCCAGGCAGGGCTGGGTTGGTGGTGGTTGCCCCTCGGAGAAGGTGGTTGGGACACTAGCTGCTTATAGATGACAAAGGGGTTTAAGAGTGGTGGTGACAGATGCTGTTTCGTTTTCCCAACTCAGTGTCTCTGCCTTTTTTTCTTTGTGGGAAACGCTCCCCACACCACAAGGGTTTGGTCTGCTAGTGTGGCGGTGTGTCTGTCCTTGCACCGAGCGGCCGCGCCGCCCGGGCTGCGCAGTGGACCCAGGAGGCCCAGAGGCTCCCTTGGGCGCGGAGGCAGTTGAGGTGCAGCAGGTGTGATGAGGGAGGCCCGAGCGTGGAAGGTGCCGGAGAGAGCAGGGCATCCTCTGGGGCGGGGGGAATGTGCAGGCGGAGTGGGGGGGTGCCCAGTAGCTCACGGTGACGGCAGTCGGACAGGACACGTCCTCCGGGAAAGGCAGGGGGAAGGCCTGAGGTGAGACTGTGGTGAGCAGAGCCTGGTGACAGGCACAGGACTGCCATCTCTGAGACAGGGGCCAGCGTTCCGATGCCCCGGCCCCAGAGAGAGTAGTGACCACGGAGCGCAGGACCTCGAAACCGGGACTGGAAGGGTTTCCAGGTGACACCTGGTGGGCGGGACTGGAGTGGGCCGCGTTGGTGGCCATGGCAGCTGGGTTTGCTCCCTGTGAATTAGTCGTGCTGGACAAGGTCACTCCATTTCGAGTCGTGTGAGCTTTGCTTTGTGCTTCGGCAGCCTCTGAATATGCGTGTCGGTGACCAGCCCAAACAGTCTCGTTCTCCTTGGCTGCGCCCCTCAGGGAGCCCAGCAGCACCCCCTCCCCTGAAAGGACCGGTCCTTAGTTGTCCTCCGTTAAACGGGGCAGGACTCCTGGGGAGATGCCGGGGCCAGAGGGGTGTGCTCACCTGCGGACGCCCCTCGGCAAGTCCTGAAGCGTTTCTGTGAGGTGGCATTGCGTACCTGTACACTCAGGGTGTCCCCCGGCACCCCTGGACCCTGCGTGGCGGTTAAAGCTGCTGGCGAGTCCCACCCTGGGCGGGAAGTGATGGTCGTGAGTGTTTGCTCTCCCCCTCTTCTCCTCCTCCTCCGTGGAGAGATCTGATTTGATAGAGCAGTTTTAGGTCCGCGGCCAAATGAGGCAGAAAGCACAGAAAGTCCCAGTGCTCCCTCTTCCCACCAGGCACCCCTGCCCCCGGTCAGCCCCTGCGCCGCGTGGTGCCTTCGCTGCGGTCAAGGAGCCTACACCCCCATGTCGCATCGCCCAAGTTCACGGGCGACCTTGGAGTCCGCTCTTGGCTTTCCGTGTTCAGTGGGTTTGGGTCAGCGCGTAGGGACACGTCCCCATCACCACGGGGCCACACTGGGCAGCTCCCCCGCCCCCCGGCCCTCCGTCCACTGCCCCGTCACCCCTCCTTCCCTGGCCCGGCAGCCACGGACCTCGTCACCGGTCTCTCTCTGTCTGGCCATTGAGATTCACTTCTTTCCCTTCGTAGTGCGCATTCAAGGTTCCTTCGCGTCTTTCCGTGAACGGGGTTCCTTTCTCCTTAGAGCTATGTATCCCGGTGCTTGGACCCACGGCTGACCCGCTCCCTCCCTCGGACACCGTGGTTGCTTCCAACGTGTGGCGTGTTGAGTAAAGCTGCCACACGCGTTTCTGTGCGGACAGGTTTCCGGTTCACTGGGGTAAGCGGCAGGAAGCGTGACTGCTCGATGGGCCGGGAAGTCTCTCGTGTCTTTGGAAGCCGCCGGCCCGTCTTCCCTGCCGCATTCCCGGCAGCGGCGCCTGCTGCTCCACGTCCTCAGCAGCATCCGGTGGTGTCGCGTCCGGAGTCGGCCGCTCTGACAGGCGCGTGGCGGTTTCTGCGCTGCAGTTGTGGGTCGTCAGTGGCCCGCGGGTCTGTGCTGCTTCTCGTGGGTTTACTGGCCTCCCCTCGTGTCCGGTGTAGTTTCCAGGCAGGTCGGCTCGTTTCTTCAGTTTGGCCGTGTTCTCGTTGATCTGAAGCACTGTTTGTCCGTTTCGGTGAGAGTCCTCTATCGGGTGTCGGTGTCTGTGCCAGTGTTTCCCCAGGGTCGGCGCCTTGTCTTCTCGTGGCCTCGGTCCCTCCCTTGTCCGGTGACCGTCCCTGCGCGCTTGCCGTCGCCGGTGTGCCCGTCCTTCTCGACCTTGGGCTCCTGCAGTTTGCCTGTGATGTTTCAGCAGTGTTTCCTCGCCGGGCTGGCAGGACTTCCTGCAGGCGTTTCAATCATCATGCGCCGTTCCGCCCCGTGTGGACTGACTGGAGTGACCACGTGCAGACCAAGCCCCGCTGAGCCTCGGGGGAGGGCACCCACCTCCTGGACAGGAAGGCTGGTGGGCAGCCAGCCCCCAACACGGAGCAGCTCTGCACCCACCTCCGGGAGGCGCACAGGGCTGGAGGCCCCCCTCTCTGCAGGGCGGTGAGCTCACTGCCACCCCCAACACGGCCCAGGACCCTCCGGCTCTAAGACCACGTCCCATCTGGGTCCCAAGGCGCTTCCTTCATCGCCAGGAAGCCGAGACTGGAGAGGCAGGTGGGCGAGGGGGTGTGGCCACAGGGAGAAGGAATCCAGAGAGCAGGGTTTGGGTCCTCTCATGGGGCGCGCTGCGCAGGGGCCCTGAGCCCACAGCCGGGAAGTGTGGGCCTGTGGCTGCCTGGACTGGGGGTACTGGACCTTTGGGGAAGACCCAGGGTGCTTGAGGAGGAGCTGGGAGGACAGAAGGGGCTGGCTGCAGTTGTTCTGTAAATAACCAAAAGTGCAAAGCAGCCCATGCTCGCTGCCGCAGGATTAGGGGCAAAGCACCAGGATGCCGCTACTCTGAGCCCACGGTGGTTACTGGGCTGTCGTGGGCCCTGTTCTAACTGCCCTGCCTGCAGGCCCCTCACTCCCATCCCCTCCGCTCAAGCACAACCACCCCCCCCCCACCCTGTGCCCTGCCCCGATGGGTCCGACCTGCTCTGAGTTCCGAGAGGAACGAAATCTTGACGCTTGGCTCCAATTAATGTCACAATAGGTGCCCAGTAAATATTTCATGAGCGAGGGAAGGGAGCAGCAAGGGGGCGTCTCTGAGTGTGTTCATAAAATGGGATCCCGCTGCACAGGCCTCTGGAGCCTGCTCTGGGCCCAGCCTTCGCGCCTCGGAGGTCATCGAAGCCTGGTCGCCACAGACCCGTGGGGGTGGGGTGGCAGGGTGCAGGGACACCCAGGGGCCTGGGTCCCGATGCTCCTCCTCCCCCAGGGATTTGAAGGTATCGGATACGTATTTACAAGTTGTTTTCTAGGGAGAATTTACAAACTCACCATTTACAAGGACGTGTGCTGTTCCTACATATTCTTCAGATGTCAGCCGGAAACTCCTCGCAGGCTCACCTTCCACCCCCTGCCCCTTCTTGTGTCCCTTCTTACCTGGATTGCAGGACAGATTCCCGGAGGGACAGCCAACCCTCCACCCTCTAGGGATCCCCCTCCCCTCAGGTCCCACACTGATGCTTTCAGGGAATGGCGTTTGGGTGCTGTCACCCCTTGGTGGGGGCAGGAGCCCACCCCCAGCCCGGTTGCAGACAGCCTCTCCGGGCTCCTGGCCACCCCGGAACGTTTCCCAGTTTCCACAGACATTTTCCGCAGACGTCGTGTCTGCCGCCTCCCCGCCTTCCCCCGAGGGGTTCTCAGCTTGTAACGCGTTTGTGCTTCACCTGTCACCTGCCGGACGGTCTCCCGTACTTCCCACCTTCGAAGCCTTCCGCATTTACTGCGGCGGGCCTCCTGCCTCCCCGTGGTCCTGTCTCCTCTTCTATCCTGGTACCTGGCGGGTTTTCCTGGGGGCCCTGGATCCCCCGCTGGCACAGAATGGGCTCCGAAGCGGCGTGCGCGGGAGATTCAGGTGGAAAGGAACGACGAAGCCACCTTGGGGAAGACAAAGGGGGCGGCTGAGGGCTGGCTGTCACCGAGCTTATTAATACATTGTAAAGACATTTTGGGGATTCCACCATATTTTGTATGGTTGCCAACAAAATGTTGACAGTTGTATTGTGGTTAATAAATTCATTTAGATTTATAAGCATTGTTTACAGAACCTGTTCGCCTGCTGAAACTCTAACAGCATCTGTTCCTTCTTACTAATTAACTGCTAATTACGAATGAGCTTTGTGTGTTTGTCAGTGTAACTGGCTCATGCATTTTGTAAGGAACATTAACAAATTGATTTACATAGTGGCAGAGCAATCAAAAGAGTAAACTGAACAGCAAGCCGCGGAAGCCCTTTCTCCGGCTTCCTCGGAAGCCGACCTTGGCTGCTGTGAGCCTGGTGATCAGCATCCGTCACCTTCGCTCCCGGCTGAAGGCGCGGTGATCAGAAGCCACTCAGGGTGCGTGGTGGCTGAACCGGAGGGCTGCTGACAGCTGCAGCCGCCCAAGGAATCCACAGGGGGGCCCTGGGGGGGGAAGACCTGAAGATGTGCCCCCCTGGGAAACCCACCCGGTCCATGTGGGAACGTGGGATTGCGGCAAACCCTGTCCCTCCCACAATGTTTCATGTGACCACCACCGAGGGGACCTGCCAGCCAGCAGGCAACCAAGCGCTGAGCCAGAATTCGGGACCCTGTCGTCCTTCATGCTTTTTTCTCCTTGGATTCTCAGATTTCAGACAACGCTGAGGCCCATCCCGTTTTTAAGAGCGGGCGTTTACAATCAACCAGTTTACACGGGGGACTCGCGAGGAGTGCAGGGCTCATCCGCTTTGCGGGCAGCCGATGAAGCCAGCCGGCCCCCCGCCTCGCAGAGGCAGCCCGTTTGCATCCCAGCAGCTCCGGAAGAATCAGGCCCCTGGGGTTTTCTCTAAAGCTGCCTCCCGGGTGAGAGCAGGGTGCAGAGAAACAGCGAAGGCGAGAGGGACGCGAGCCCGAGAAGCGGTGTGTGCACCGGCAGCGTTGGTTTCCCCGGTTCCCTCGGCAGGCGTTTCCGAACGCGCCTGTTACACCGCGGGTCGTGAACCGGGCGTGCGGCTGGGGAGAGCGAGTTCTAGGGTTTCGAGAGTAGGTTAAGGATGATAACAGTGTTACGTAAAAACGAAAACAAGTCCTGCATCCAATGCGAAGGATGCAAATGCACGGGTGCTCAGAAACAGGCCTGCCGGGAAGCACAGAGACCTCACCGAACAGCAGGGCCCTGCGGACCAGCCCCCACCCTCCCCGAGCCTCGGGGAGCCCTTCAGTGGGACGGGCATGGTCAGACAGCCCCCTGCCGGGGTGGCTGAGTGTGTTGGCAAGGCCGTAGGCGCCCTCTGCACGGCAGACGGCACGTCGGGACCGCTCCGGAAGGAGAGGGTCTCCCCACCGCCACCTCTGCAGGCCTGTGAGATCGTGTGAAAGTCAGCGTGGAGATACGTTCAGCTTCGTCAGGTCATGGTAAGTCCCCACAGGGAGAGGTGCTGCTTTCTGGTGATAAATGTATTCCTCTTCGTTGGACACACGTGAAAAGTAGAAGCAAGGGTGAGGGTGGGCGCTGGGGGCCCGGCACCCGTGGGGTGCGGGATGGGGCCCGGAAGTCGTTTCGCGAAGCCGCGCTGTGTGTGTGTTTACTCGCAGCTGAGGCATCTGATGTGCCGTCGGTGACGCCCAGGCAGCCGCTGGTGGCAGTTTGGCTTCAGACTGATTTTTGTGGAGAGCAGGAAGGAAAGGACTGGCTGTAACATTTCGTGCGGCACGAGGAGGAATAGGATCCAGGCTTTCTGGCACATTCATTCATTCCTGCGGCTTTTCACACGCATGAGTTTAGAAAACTCAATTCTAAATAGTTCGCTCCAGAGCAGCGTGGAGGGGTCAGGTGGACGGCAGATGGTTCTGGGCCGTGTTCGCTGGCCAGCTGTGCCCGGTCAGCCCCCGGCCTCGCAGCGGGGCGCCTGTCGCCGGTACTGCGGTTTGAGCCCGGCTTTGCCAGCTGCTGCAATTGAGGGCCCAGGGGCCCACTCCTGTTCACGCTGGCACTGCCTTTGGTGGGCTCCATCCTCTGGTCTCAGCATTGGCTGCGGATGGCTCTCTGTGCGCAGAAAGCCTTCGCTCCTGGAACCTGACTGAGGACTTAAAAAAAAAAAAAGAAAGGAAAGAAATAACTTCACAGTGAAGGCAGAGTTTTGGACTCAGTGATGCAAACCCAGTTGCTTTGGCCTCCTGGTAGAACGTGCCGCCCAGGACCCTCCGTTTGAAACATGAAGCCGTCCTTTAAGCTGCCTCCGATGAGCGCGCTTGACTCAAGAGGCACATTGCTGGTGCTGAGCGAACTCTCCCCGCTGGGTGGTTAGCGTGACGCGGGCCTCGACGTCGGGGACACGCACCTGCCGCTCCTCGCCGTGCAGCGGCCGCTGCAGTCGGAAGAGCCTGCAGACGGCGGGAGGCGTTCGAAGCAGAGCCTGGGAACCAAGGCCGGGCTTCCCCTTCCCCTGTCGCGCGGGGGCCTCGAGAGCCTGCGGACCAGGGACTCTCCGTCCGGAGGCACAGCTGCAGGTGTCCCTGCGCGCGCTCGTGCAGGCCGGCGCGGGTGTCCAGTCTCAGCCCGAGGTTCTTCCTCAGGGTCGGGGGGGGGGGCAGGTGTGGGGAGCGGAGGTCGGTCTCCGGTCGGTTTCCCCAGCCAGCTCCCTGCCTCCCCATTGGGAGCGAGTTCTTTAGGGGGGCCCTGAAGCCTCACTGAAGGGGGCCGCTGCCTGTCCGGGGGTCCTGGGAAGAGGCATGTGTGCGCGTTCACAGGCGAAAGGCTTCCTTATTTGCAGATTATCATCATCTGAAGGCATTTCTGTGGCTTGATTTCCACTCAGAAATAGATGTCACCGGCACAGGATGAGGGGAACTTACAAAGAATTATGAACTTCTCCTTAAAATGAGAAAGTCAGTGAAGGGAGGCAGCGTAACCAGAAAAGGGGAAAATTAAAATCTGAAATAATTTATGAGCAAAATAATTTTCCAGCTAAGAGTGTATTAGCTGTTTACTCAAAACACTGGAGAGGCATGCCTGCGCTCAGACCCGCGTGCGGTCGGACCCGCGTGGGCCTTCGGGGGGCCTGCTGCCGCCCTGCCTCCCGGGGCTCGCAGCTCTCCTCCCGGACTCCGTGAGGCCGGCGTCAGGCCTTCCCTGGAGGCGCCCCCCCCCCCCCCATCGGCGGCCCGTCTTCCGTGGCCGTGAGCCGCTCTCCAGCGGCCGCCGTTCTGATGGTGTCAACGTTTGAGGAAAGAGCTGGTGTGGGGGACACACAGCACAGGGACGCGCATGTGGGGGGAGGGGAGGCATGGCTGTCTGTCTGCCGCACTGTTTCCTGCGTCCAGGAGGAGTTGGAGGCATCCCTTCTCTCTCCGGGTCTCTTTCCCGCCGCCGCCTCCGACCCCTCCCCAGCCACGTGGCGGGTCACCTGTCATCGCTCGCCAGCCCATGTCGCAGCAGCATTTTCAGGCACGGCGGATTCCGCGCCGCTGTCCTGGCTGCAGGGTGCGGGCTGGTCAGGGGCTGGCAGCCCCGGAGGAGGGCGAAGGTGGGACAGGGGCCTGGGTGAGGGCCTGCCGGGCTCAGCGAGGTCAGGGCTGCAGGACCGGAGTGGGGGTTTGTGGGGATGGAAGGGGCAGGAGTGAATGGCTGGCGGAGAAAGGAGGGAGGCATGACATGGAGGTTCCTGAGATTTCCTCCTGTGAGCGAGAGGCTTCGTCACCTTCACGGAAGTCGCTCTGGTTGCAAGATGAGAAGGGGATGGGGACC